>PVJN01050288.1:0-14899 GCA_004026805.1 Lasiurus borealis
ACACACACACATATATATATATATATATATATATATATATATATATATATATTTTTTTTTTTTGTCTTTCCTGGTTTGGCTCAGTGGATAGAGCATCGGCCTGCAGACTGAAGGGTCCTAGGTTTGATTCTGGTCAAGGGCATGTACCTTGGTTGCGGGCACATCCCCAGTAGCGATGTGCAGGAGGCAGTTATGGGGAATTAGTACTTGGATATAACTGGTTTCATTAAACACGTGGTCTCATCTGGAATCAAGGAAGCTGCCTAATTCATTGGCTTCCCATTGTAAATCTGGAAACTCTTACAGGTATGCATGGACAACAGTCACTGGAGGAGCCATGATGATGGTGTGTCAATATGAGGTTCCATCATTCCATTAGACCAGGTTTCCTGTCTCAGTCTATGTCTTCTTTGTAATCATCATTATCATCATAAACATCATTATCATCACAGTTTTCTTATTTCTAATCATTCTTTGATTTTCTAAAGACATGGTGATTGGCCACACACTATTCCTTTTTATCAGAAAAAACAGCAAGCATTTACTCTTCTATACCATTGGGGATTGAGACCTCAATGGCCCAATACTAAGTTGATACATGCCTTTGAAAAAGCCCTTGACAAATTGGTGGAAAAGTACAGATTCCCACCAAGACATTGGATCAAGATTCCTTTCCAGTTCTATCATCACCATCATCATCATCACCAGCACCACTATCATTATCATCATTACCACCTTCATTATCATTTGCTTACTTATAATTATTCTTCTCATTTTCATTAGACCTGGTTTTTGTACACACTTAAGGACTCTTTTTCTCAACTTTTCCTCATTTTGTATATTTGTAAGTAAAATATATAGCCATGACCTATTTTATTTTTCATTCAGCTTTGAACAACTGATAGCTCATTGCTGTGTCTTCTCAATCTGCCCCCAATGTGAGTAGTTAATAAGTCATAGTTTTCTCTTTAGATGTCATTGTGAGATTGAAACCATCCCCTTGAAGTAGAATTCCTCCGCACCCCCAAATATCTAGCCAAAAGAAGAGCCCTAGGCCAGTCTCCTTTCCAGGTTCCATCAAATCAGGTCTGACTTCCTCAAGAGCCTTTCCTGTGCTTCTCAGGGATTTCAATTATGTGCATAATAAACATTCCAATTCTGTGTGTGTGTGTGTGTGTGTGTGTGTGTGTGTGTGTGTGTGTGTGTTATCAGTCTGCACATCTGCACCAAGCTGTTGTAGATCCCTATGCCTCTGCCCGGTGTTACCTACTCTTGATGCTGCGAGCATGATTCCAAGACTATAATCATCACACCCTGAGGTTCTTCTTCACTAGTTTTGGGGTCACATACTTGTGGTGCATGCTATGCAGCATTCAGGTGAGCTTCATCAGAGACTCTTGTTAGATTTACATGACATGAGTCGGTAGTTAATAATTTTAGCACAAGTGTATCTTAATTACACTATCTGGAGATTATCTACATGAGAGCGTTTTCTCTGTTTACAACAGACTTTTCTAACTCATAGACTTCAGAGGTAAACTCAGAATCATGAATCCAGGGAGGTTCCCTGAGGGAAATTGTGATATGGAGAGGAAACCACACAGTAAACCAGCCCAAACCTCCAACTGCACCTGCTCTGGGATGGTCCTTGTGTTATGGAACCATGATCCACCCCTGGGAGATTTCTCCCTCAGGGAGATTTCTGTCTGAGGTAGCACTGACTTCACATCTCTATGTCTCTCATATGGTAATGCAAGGAACTCCCTCCAAAATGTTGAGCCTCCACTGATTATATAGATTGGCCAGAACTGCCATAGAGACAAGAGCAGATTCTGGTACCAGAGAGGAGTGTTTTCGAGAAACCACCCATAAATCAGGACGTGAGTGTGGAACTGGATAAGGAGAGGAAGCTACACTTGATTTGAAGCTGGACTTGATTTGAGTCACATGACAAAAATATGCCTGATGTTCATGAATACAGAGTTACTGGAAATATGGGTTTAAAAGCTCTTCAAGTGAAGGCCCAAAAGGAAGTGCAGGGTATGATAGAGATAGTGTTTATCATTGTAGGAAATATTCAAATAATTATGAGCAGGAGTTTGTGTGAGGCAGAAATGTTAAAGATTCTGGAGGCAGGGTTCAAGAGAAATAAAGAACATGTTACTGCAAACTGTGGGAAGGGAATTCTTGTTTCCTACATGTACATGCTCACAGTGTTTCTGTTCTGAAAGGTAACACATTCCCAGGTGCAAGGGATCTGCACTTGGACATCTTTGGGTCATTACTCACGTGGCCACACCATGAATCACCCAAGCTACATAATTCATTAGCTCTCATTTATGAAATCTCTCAACACTTACAGGAAAGAATGGACATCCCTCACTGGAGGAGGCATGATGATGGTGTGTTCATTTCTTTAGACCAGGACCTCTGTTTCTGTCCATCATCATCATCATCATCATCATCATCATCATCAGTTGCTTGCTTATAATCATTCTCATATTTTGTAGACATGGTGGTTGTCCATACACATTGACTTTTTATCAAATAATAAAAGCAGGAATCTTCCATTTAGATATCATTGGAAATTAAAACCAAAATGGCCACAACTTAAAATTGATACAAAGTTTTCCAAACAACTGATGGTTTTGGATAGGATAGATAGTTCATTTAGAAAATGGACCACACCCCCTGTCCAATTATAGGGTCATCATCACCATCATCTCTGGGGAAGTACAGGACTTGGTTGTAAAATCTGTAAGGAGAAATCTTTGACAGATTTCTGTGGGCATTTAGGGTGACCTTACAAAAGAATGCAGCCCCTGCCCTGGCTTTTCCTAATAAGTCCAAGCTCCCAGGTATTTAAAGTCTGTAGACATGACCTTGTGGAAGCATGTACTTTCTCAAGGATACTTACCCTGATTATAGTATCTAGAGGTCAATTTCAGCTCAAGATATAGCTACAATAAAAGCCTAAGGAGGCAGGTGAACTGGACTATCTGGTTCCTCTAGCCAGGCAGTCCCTTAGCCCTCTCTTTCACAGAAATGTGTGTCAGAGTAACCCATTCATCTGTTGCTCAGGGTCTGTTAGTCAGTCTCTGCAATTAGCATCACCACCACAACCATTATCGTCATTATTTTGATATTTATAAGCATGTGCCTCATTTTCTATGGAGGGTGTTTTTGTTCCCACATAATGACCTTTTTTTTCCCAATATTTGCTGAGATTTTATAGTTGTTCAGTAAAATAGGGATCCATATTTTGATTGCTAAAAACTGATGACACATTGCTGTCCCTTCTCACTTGGACCCACATTGGAGTCTAAAAGGATGTTGGTTCTCCTCTCCAGTTGTCAAAAATAGGTTGAACTTTTTCTCAGAGTCACTTGTGAGGTGTCTGCTCTTGTGATGAGCTCCCTTTGAAGTGGCAAATGTACAGGAACCTGAATCGTCCCTTTTCAGAGTGCCAGAATGAAGACTGAAGGAAACCCAAATACACAAAAAAATAGAGAAGTCCATAATGATCAAATGATGTCACTTCCAAGTGAGTTGGCAGCCAAAGAGCCTTGAAAAAGTCAGTGTCAAGTGGAAAGCCACCACCGCTGGCCATCTTGGGGTTCCTGGTGGCCTTGTGCTATCTGCAGCTGACCCTCCTGCCTCTGCAGGGACCTTGTGTCTGGATCTCACTGGATTTGGACCACAGCCCTTGGGAACAGTCTTACACACCTGTATCCATGGTTGTCACACTGTTCAGCTACAAGACCCCCTGGTTCTGGGTTGTATGCTTGGAAATGTCAATCAATGCTGTTGCATGGAAATATGCTGAGTTTTCCCTTTAGTCCAGATCACACTGATCCTCTTGGTCCCTTTCCTAGGAGATGTGGATACACACATAGAATATTCCAAAACTTGGGGGTGCAAAGGGTGTGTTAGGATTATTTGATGCTAACAAGTTAAGATTCATCCCTCTTTCTTGTTTGGCACGTGGAAAATAGAGAAAGTGAGGATGCCTCCTTGTGTCCTACAGGTGGAATATTGAACCCATACAAGCCCCTCCTGTGAGCAGGATCCTCCCAGTCCCCAGCACTGATCCACAATAAAATCCTGAACCAGTGTTCTTTGTCTTTACCTGGGGAGTCCAAATATATATTTCTTTTTAAAAAATATATATTTTATTGATTTCAGAGAGGAAGATGAGAGAGAGGGAGAGGGAGAAAGAGAGAGAGAAAGAGAGAGAGAGAGGAGATGGAAACATAAATCATGAGAGTGATTCATTAATCTGTTGTTTCCTGCACAGTCCACACTGGGAATTGAGACCACAAACCTAGCATGTGCTCTGACCAATAATTAAATCCTAACCACCTGGTTAATAGGTTGAGGCCAAACTACTGAGCCATTCCAGCTGGGAAACCGTGTCTGACTGGCTGAAAAGCCTGCCCTGCTCCCAACAGACACCTCCATGAAGAAATAACCCTTTTCAAGGTGCCGCTGCCTGTAGGACATCATCAGCTTGGGCATCCATTCCAAGGCACCTTTGGTCCCTCTACCTTCTCCTCATGGTATCACTTTGCTATTGGTGCTATGAGAGTGAGGACAAGTCAATGACAAAGGTGTTTCTTCTCTAACTTTGTGTTCATGTGCCTGTGGTGGCCACTGTCCAACATCCATGTGTCCTGCTACTGGCAGGCTGGGACCCTAGGCTGTGTGGAGCCAAACTGTTGAGTTAGCACAGCCTCTGGTTATAATTAGGTGACCTGGATCAGCAGATTTGATTATTAATAGTCATGGGGGGACAAGATTGTCTGAAAGACACTCTACAATAGTGGTTCTCAACCTGTGGGTCGCGACCCCTTTGGGGGTGGAACGACCCTTTCACAGGGGTCACCTAAGATTATCCGAAAACACATATTTCCCATGGTCTTAGGAACCAACAGACTGCTCCTCGATGTAGCAAAATGTAGCAATGTAGTTTACTGTTGTCATATGAAGACTGTTATCCATGCTACACCATGATTCAAGACATTTCATTTATTTGTAATTAGAAATAAATATTTCACAATATATAATTACATATTGTTTTTGTGATTAATCACTATGCGTTAATTATGTTCAATTTGTAACAACGAAAATACATCCTGCATATCAGATATTTACATTACAGTTTATAACAGTAGCAAAATTACAGTTATGAAGTAGCAACAAAAAATAATTTTATGGTTGGGGGTCACCACCACATGACGAATTGTATTAAAGGGTTGCAGCATTAGGAAGGTTGATAACCACTGCTCTACAATTTGTCCACATGAGAAAGTTGTCTCTGTTTACAACAGACTTCAAAGGTAAGCGCAGAATCAGAAATTCAGAGGTTCCCTGAGGGAAACAGTGACATGAAGAGGAAACCCCACAGGAAATCAGCCCAAAGCTCCAACTACACCTGCTGCTTAGATGGTCCTTGTGTTCAGGGACCCTGAGCACCCCCTAGTGGTCACAGCCACTCCCCCAGGGAGGTTTGTGTCTGGGTTCACACTGACTTCTCACTGTGTCTGTTGCACAGTTAAGCACAGCCATGTCCTTGAATTTTAGGCTATTCATTTGCAGAAACAGCATGTTCTTGGTGTTGTCTCTGGAGATGGTGAAACGATCCTTCACAGAGTCTACGTATTAGGTGCTCTCACCATTACCAGTAATAGCACAAATCCACTCCAGCCCCTTCCCTGGAACCTGGCGGACCCAGTGCAAGCCAGAGCTGCTAAAGGTGAATCCAGAGGCTTCACAGCAGAGTCTCAGAGACCCCTCAAGCTGCACCAAGTCTCCCTCAGACTTCACCAGCTGCACTTCACACTGGACACCTGCAAACACGAAGATTCTGTTCAGGAAATGCTGACCCATACACTGTTTTTCTCACTCATGTCAGTCACATACTCAGTGTGTCCTGTTCTCCATAGATTACCTCTCAAAATAGCCACAAGGAAATGCAGCTAAGACCAAACCCCATGGTGAGTGGTATGTGTTCAATCCTGATCAGGGAATGGAATACCTAGGGATCCCAGGGCTGGTCTGTCTCAGAGCCACAGGGTAAGAGCTTGGCTAGTTCAGGAGATGGGACGTTCCATCTGACACTATTTCTCCCACAAAGTGATCTTGTTATTGGGATCGTGATGTCTGCATGTGACCCTTGGGACAACTGTTACCATGTGTGGGCTAAGCTTCAGGTCTCCTGTCTGTGACCTGTTCTGGGATGTCCACAGCTGGATGCACCTGTGAGATGGGTGCTGGTGGGTTTTATAGAGTCTGCTCTGCCCTTGACACTATGGGAAGAGCCGAGGGGAGTGGGCAGGGTTCTGGCCTTGGAGCTCAGGGTCTGGGACAGATCTAGGGAGGACGTGGACAGTGGAAGGCAGCTTGGGAGTTTTCCTTCCTTCTGAATTTGGGGATATTTTAAGAATGAAAGGTGTTAGTTCTCCTTTAAATGTCTGGTGAGATTTACCTATGAAGTTGTATGGTCTAGGACTTTTGTTTGCTTGGAGGTTTTTGATTCCTGCTTCGATTTCATTAGGTTACTTTGGTCTATTTAGATTTTCTGATTGTTCCTGATTCAGTTTTGAAAGGATATATGATTCTAGGAATTTAGCACTTTTGCACATGTTGTCCAAAATGTTGGCATATGGTTGTTCATATCATACACCTATATATTTCTGTGTATTAGTTGTTACTTTCCTTTCATTTTTTAAATTTTATTCATTTGTGTCACCTTTATTTCTTGACTAGTCTGTTTAAAAGTTTGTCAATCTAGTCTATCTTTTCAAAGAACCATCTCTCTTGGTTTCATTAATTTCTTTAGACTGTGTTTTGTTGATTTCTTCTATGATGTTTATTTCCTTCCTTCTACTCACTCCAGGCTTTTTATTCCAGTTCCTTCAGGTGCAGAGTTAGATTATTTATCTTTGTTTCTGCTTCCTGAGGTGGGCTTGGTCTGGTTCAGAGTGTCTTCTTATAACTGCTTGTTCTGTGTCCCATGGATTTTGGGTTGTTGTGTTCTCATTTTCATTTGTTCTAAGGTAACTTTTGGTTTCTTCCTTGATTACATTGATAATCCATTTATTGTTCAGTAACATGTTCCTTTGCCTCAATTACTTTGTGTGTTTCTCTCTTTTTTTTGTGATGATTTCTAATTTTATACCATTACTAGGGGCCAAGTGCACAAAATTCATCTATGGGAGGGGGTCCCCTTAGCCCAGTCTGCACCCTTTGCAATTTGGGACTTCTCAGGGGATGTCCAACTGCCGGTTTAAGCTCCACCCTAAACCAGCAGTCAGAAATCCTTCTCACTATCTGGGACCACTGGCTCCTTGCTACTCACCTGCCTGCTTGCCTGGTCACCCCTAACTGACCCCCCTCACCCCATAGCCTCATCACCC
Source organism: Lasiurus borealis (assembly GCA_004026805.1). Taxonomy (NCBI): domain Eukaryota; kingdom Metazoa; phylum Chordata; class Mammalia; order Chiroptera; family Vespertilionidae; genus Lasiurus; species Lasiurus borealis. Next base: position 7,419 of record PVJN01050288.1, read on the forward strand.
CTAACCACCTTTGCCTGCCTTCCTGGTTGCCCCTAACTGACCCCCACTGCTGGCCTGGTCCCCCTAATTGCTCTCGCCTGCTGGCCTGGTTGCCCCCAACTGCCCCTCCCTGCTGGCCTTGTTGCCTCTCACAGCCCCCCTCCCCACCCCCTGCCAGCCTGGTCACCCCACACAACCTGCTGTTCAATGGTTTAGTCATCCCTCACTAACCCTCCTGTGAACCTGGTCACCCCATGCAGCCTGATGTTCAGTCATTACTGTGAGGGCGCCCTGACCAATTTACCCTTTTATTAGTATAGATAGTCAGAGAAGATGCTCAGTATTATTTCAATCTTCTTAAACTTATTTTGATTTGCTTTGTGCACTCACATGTGGTCTATCCTAGAAAATATTTCATGTGCCATTGGAAAGAATGTATATTCTGCTCCTTTGGGATAGAATGCTCTGAAGATTTCAATGAAATCCATCTGCTCTAGTATGTCATTGAAGATCTGTGTTTTCTTGATGATTTTCTCTCTGGAACATCTATATATAGATGTCAATGGGCTGTTTAAGGTTGATACAATGAACATATTACTGTCAATCTTCCTCTTCATGTCCTTCACTATTTACTTTTTAAAAAAAGTATTTTTATTGATCTCAGACAGGAAAGGAGAGAGGGGGAGAGAGAGAATCTGCAATGATGAGAGAGAATCCTTGCTCATCTGCCTCTTGGGGATAGAGCCTGCCATTCAGACTTGTGTCCTGAGCAGGAATTCAACTCTGACCTCTTGGTTCATAGATCAGTGCTCAAACACTGAGGTGCACTAGCCAGGCTCAAGGTTTGCTTTACATATTAGGTACTCCATTGTTGGGTTTATAAATGTTTACCTGTGTTATATCCTTTTGTTGGATTGCTATTTTTATTATTATGTAGTCTCTTTCTTTGTCACATTCTACAGTCATTGTTTCAAAGTTTTTTGTTTTGTTAGATATAAGTATAGCTACCCCAGGTTTTTTTTTCCATTTGCATGAAATTTCTTTTTTTTCATCCCTTTTCTCTGTGTGTGTCTTTCATTCTGGAGTATGTCAGTTGTGTACAGTATGTGAGACTTGCTTTTTTACCCAATCAGCTACCCTATGTCTTTTGCTTTTAACCTTTAATCCATTTACATTTAAAGTGATTATTGATTGGTACATATTTATTGCCATTTTATACATTCACCTCTGTAATTTTATCTTCTTTTTCTTTTCCTTTCCTCCTCCTTCTTTTCTTCTAGCAGACCCTTAACACTTTTTGTAATACTGGTTTGAAAATAACAAACTCCTTTAGCTTTTTTTTTCTTTTCTGGGAAAATCTTTATTTTGCCTTCAATTCTAAAAGCCTTGCTGGGTAAAGTAGTCTTGATTATAGGTTCTTGCTTTTCATCACTTTGAATATTTCTTGCCAATCCCTTCTGGCCTGAAATATTTCTGTTGATAAATCAGCTGACATTCTTATGGGAGCTGCCCCATAGTTAATTAACTACTTTTCTGTTGCTGCTTTCAAGATTCTCTCTTTGTATTGTATATTTGTCATTTAAATTATTGTGTGTCTTGTTGTCAATCTCTTAGGGTTCATTTTATTTGGGATTCTGTGATTCCTGTACTTGTGAGTCTTTTACCTTCAACAGTTTAGGTAAAAATGCAGTTATTATTTCATCAAGTAGATTCCTGATCACTTGCTCAGTGTTTCTTCCTTCTGATACCATTATGATGCAGATGTTGTTTCATTCCATGTTGTCTCAAATTTTCCTTAATCTATCCTCTTTCTTTTTCATTATTTTTCTTTTCTCTGAATGTCCTCTTCTCCCCCCCCCGCTAGTTTTTCTCCCAAATAATTGTTTAGATCCTCTGATTCACCCAATATACTTTTAATTCCTTCTCATGTATTCTTTTTAAAAAAAATATTTTTATTGATTTCAGAGAGAAAAAGAGAGGGAGAGAGAGATAGAAACATCAATGATGAGAATCATTGATTGGCTGCCTCCTGCATGCCCCCTACTGGGGATCAAGCCCACAACCCAAGCTTTTGCCCTTGACAAGAATTGAACCTGGACCCTTCAGTGTGCAGGCTATCCACTGAGTCAAACTAGCTAGGGTCCTTCTAATATATTCTTGATGGAAGATATGGAATTCTTTATTTCCAACTGGTTCTTATTCAGAGTCTCTATGTAATTTTTCATGCCATTGTAGTTCCCACTAAGTTCTTTGAACATCCTTATAACCATAATTTAGAACTCTATATCTGATAAATTGCTTGCCTCCATTTGATTTAGCTTGTTTTCTGGAGATTCTTATTGTTTGTTATGGGATTGTTTCTCTGACTCCCCAATATGGGTATCTCTTTTTTGTTTCTTTCTATACGTTAGGTAGAACTGCTATGACTTCCAGTCTTTGTTGGGAAGTCTTATGTAGCAGGTGTTCTGTGAGCCTCACTGGTGCAGTCTCCTTAATGTCTTGAGCTGGTTGCTCTGGAATGTCCCTGTTGTGAATTATGTGGGCCATCTTTATGTAACTGGGTCTTGATTTCTAAATGGGTCTTGTCCCATTCATGGCTGTCATTGACCTTCAGAGTTGCTGACTGTAAGGCTCAAACCAGACCAGATCATGGAATTGATATACAGATCTTGACAACATAACATAATAAAATACAATGAAAAAAATAAGAACAAAACACCATCACCATTATGAATAAAAACTAAAAACAAACAAACAAACATGAAAGAAAAATAAAAAAGAAGGAAAGAAGGAAAATAATAACAAACAATATGAAAGGAAAGAAGGAATAAAAGGAATAAGGAATGTAAATGGGAAAATTTAGAGTAAGAAAAGAGAAAAGTAAGAAATATAAAAGACAGTAAGAAAAATAGAAAACCAAATATTATGAAAGAAATAAAAAGGAAAAATTAGCTTTCATCTCAACAGAGTATGCAATGCTTGTTGCAATATCCCTTTAGATATGTTATAAAGAGTCTTGGATGTTGCTACAATGTGTTCTGAAGATGGCCAGTGGGTGTGTTGGTTTAGGGCCTCCTGTGAGGTTCTTTGGTGAAGGCTGATCTTTAGTGCTGTCTATGCCCAGCCCTTGGCAACAAGTTTGAAGATATAAGTGACCCACCCACCGTTTATGGTGCTTGTGCTGGGGTCATCTGTGCATAGAAGGACCAAACTGAGCTTCAAGCCTGGGGTTTACCAACACAGGACCCAGGGGTGGGTCAGAAAACCTTTGTAGGCATCCCTGTATCCTCCTCTGCTGTCTCCAGCTGCAGGCTTGCTCTTAACCTCGATACCCGAAAAGGCTCAGTATCTTAAAGAGCCTCTTATAGAATCAGGATGACGGGGCACTAAGTAAGTACTGATCAGACTTCAGGGAAGCTGGTGGATGTGTTCCCCTGCTCCAGAGCCACCTGCCCGAGTCTGTCCCTGTTTTTTTCCAGAACTTGGTACCTTGGAACCTTGGTGGTCAGGCAGGTGGGCCTATGAGACCAGAGGTGGGGATCTCCCAGAAGCCAGAATGCTGTTCTTAGATCTCCTGTGAGGAGCATGCACCAGTGAGATTCAAGGGAAAGTAGGTCAATGGACTCAGCACAGCCAAGTTCTGACACCTCCTGAGATGCCCAGGTGTTTGCACCAGACCTATGTCTCTGACCACTCATCAGAGCTTAAGATGCAGGGTGGGGTGACAGGGTTTCAGAGGTGGGGGATTGCTTTTTCCAGGCTGATGTCATTGGGTGGGGATAGCTCTTCCTAAGAAAGATGGCTGCTGAGAAATGGAGGAGGGCTCAGTAAGGGTCCTGGAGGCTCTTTCCCACATCCCTCCCCAAAGCCACCTAACCTGACTCTCTTCAATCAACTGCCATCTGACTGCCCTCCTTCCCTTAGAGCATAGAATGAGTGGCTGCTAACACATATTTTGCTCCTTAATCTTTAAAGTGGTGGCTTTGTCTCCAGCAGGCTCTGGCACTTCTTGGCAGACATAAAACTCCCTGAATTTCACAGCTGGGTGCTATGTGGGTGCCTAGTCATGTCTTTGGCACTCCAGGTGGGCCCTGATCTTGGTCTATGCTGCACACCTGTCAGGGGAACCTGTGTAACTGAACTATCCCTCCATCACCTTGGCCTGCCAACCAGGGGAGTGGGGCCAGCCACTCTTGAGTGTTCTCCCTTCCTTTCAGTCTCCAGATGGTTTCTGCCTGCTCCATGGTTAAACATCTCCTCTTCTGATAGTTTTTCGTTGGTGATTCAAGGTGACTGAGCCGCAATTTAGTTGTAATTTCTAGTTGGTTTGGGAAGGAGGTGGGAGTAAAATCCACCTACATCAAAAACCCCTTGTTCCCTCACATTCCTGCAAACATGAAACTTCGCCTGTGTTGCATGTGAGGCTGATCCTACTAATACAATAAAACTGCTGAGACACAGAGCCATCAGTGGTAGTCAGAGGCTTAGGTGTAGAGAGACTCTTGGATAAACTGTTATATGGAGAGGAAACCCAGAATCATCAGAGGAAACAGCCATAAACACCACCTACACCTGCTACTGGGGTTGCAACACAAAGTCTATAGGTACTTATTGCCCCTGCTGGTCACAGCCTCTGTTGTAGGGAAGTTTGTGTCTGGGCTCATACTGGCTTTCCCTCACCGTGCTTCTTGCACAGTAATACATGGCAATGTCTTCAGCTTTCAGACTGTTCGTTTGCAGATATTGCATGTCCTTGGAGTTGTCTCTGGAGATGGTGAAGCGGCCCTTCACAGAGCTTGCATAGTATTTCTGACTTCCATCACTCCATATAATTGCCACCCACTCGTGTCCCTTACCTGAAGCCTGGTGGACCCAGTGCAAGCCAGAGCTACTAAAGGTGAATCCAGAGGCTGCACAGGAGAGTCTCAGAGACCCCCCAGGCTGCACCAAGCCTCCCCCAGATTCCACCAGCTGCACCTCACACTGGACACCTGCAAACACAAAGACATCCTGGTCAGGAAACTCTCACACATCCACTGTTACCCTCACTCACAATACTGTGTTTCTCTTTCTTCATAAATTACCTCTTAAAATAGCCAAAAGGAAAACCCAACTGAACCCAAAGCCCGTGGTGAGTGTCTGTGTTCAGTCCTGATCAGTGAATGGGAACACCTGGGGAACCCAGGGCTGGATTCCTCTCCCAGAGCTGCAGGGTCAGGGCTGGGATAGTTTTATGAGCAGAGGAGAACCCATTTGCATGTGTGCCTCCTATATAGGGAGCTTTGGGTTTGGATTATGTCATAAAGTTCATGGTCCCAGAGAGTGACATGCCATGGGAGCTGTGTGTGAAGAATCACTCCCTACATTTGCGCCTGTGCCCTCCCCAGTGGACCCAAAGGATCTAGGCAACCTGGAAAAATAGCCAGGAGAGAAAATTGTCATAAAAAGAAAAGGAAGCGGTTTAAAATGAGATGCCTTTGACAGTCACCAGTAATGACAATCAAGAAAAAGCAACCCTCACAGACCAAGAAAGAAATAGAAATGCAGGAAGTTCATGTTCTGTAGATGGGAAGTTCCATCTGACACTATTTTCCTTACAAGGTGATCAGAGGATAAACTAAGACCAGAGTGTGAACCTGGGGCCAGTGGGTCAAGTGTTGGGGAGAGGAGCGTCTGTGTGGGTCCCTAGGAACCAGAAGCATGAACTATAGAGACACAGACAGAGCTCCGTGTCCTATTCCTTCATGGGAGTTTGGTGCTAGAGTTTGGTGTAGCATCTGCACTGCCTCCTTTGTGGTGTTTATTCCTGAGAATTTGTTGTCGAGCCAGTTTCAAACACTGGGATAGTAAAGAATCTCCATCATGACCAGATCCATTTAGGTGAAATTGTTGGTAACAATGGGGAGCAGTTAAGTTTCAGTTTTGGAAATTTAATTGTGGAAGGTCTTGATGCGGATCTCTGATAGAAACCCGGTCACCCTATGAGTTCCTCCTTGTTTTCACCATCAGGGTCTGTGCCCATGTGGACACATGACATAGTTCTAACTGGGGAGCAAGAGGGCATGTTGGGTTTTCCTGCTTCATCAGCAGCTCATTTCTGAAGCACCATATGCTCCCTCTTGAGTCCCTACTCATATCTGCATGTGGCCATTGTCAGTGCCGTCACCATGTCCATATATGATGGGCATCCCCCGGAATCTGAAGCCCATTCACTATATGGACCACTGAGCAATATGGGAAAAGCCACCCTGAGCTTGGAGAGGAATTACCATGGACAGGAATTCACCATGTCTGAGCAGACACACCTCCAGGACTGTCCTATTGTTCACCTAGTTTAGTATGTGTCCCTTTTTTTCTGAAATGGCTACACATAGCATCCATAGTCATTCTGGTAAGGAAACACTGACTTAAAATTTAACCCAAATTCTAGGTTCCATGTGAGGTCCAAACTACTGTGTTGTGCTACCCAGACAGATAGGTGCCATGACTGAATTTTAAACAAATTAACATGCACACACACACACACACACATATGATCACTTCACTCTCACACACAGAACTCCCAGGTGTATCCCCAGGTTCTTGAGGGGCCATGGTGACCCTGACTCTCAGGGGACTGCGATGGCTGGACCTTCACCTCAGGATTATCTAGTTCTCCTATCTGGGGCCTGTGGGTGTCCTTATATGACAGGACTTTGCAGACATGGTTAAGGTGGGGACTAGAGAGCTAAGAGTGCTAACATAGGGATTATCCTGACTCATCTGCTGAGACATTCCTGTAACCACAGGAGTCCCCTTCAGAGGGAAATAAAGCAAATCAGGCCTAAGGTTTGTGATCACTGAAACCAGACATTGGGGTGGGTTTGCACATCCACCCAAGTGAGTGAGGACCAGGAGGGAAGCCTTAAGTAGGGAGGACAGAGAACTAGTGGGAGGTCCTAGGGGAGGATCCTCCTCTCCTTGGCCCAGGTGGGTCTGTTAGAGGAAAACGTGGGGACACATGGGTCTGAGGGGTATGGGGGCCTGAGCTGCACTGGGGTCTCTCTGGGTGGGAAGGTTTCCCAAACCCAGGACAAGGAGAGCACTGAGGATCATCTCCTTGCAGAGAAAGAGAAATAGAAAATATGAAGACTTGGTGAAGGAGAGTCCCTTTCACTGCTGACATGTCTCCTGCAAACAGACAATGGTCCTCCTTCATTGTTGTCTGCAGGGAGAATATGAGAAGGAAGAACTATCCCTGGAAGCAGCTGAGAGCTTCAGAGGCAATCCCACTGCTCCTTCCCTCCCCCACCTCCCTCTGTTTCTACTTCTGGGCTGTTCTCTGTGCTGTGAGTCCTGAGGGCCCCCAGGTGTCCCAAGAGGCTCCTGCAGCCCAGCTGGGCTATCTCCTTCAGGGAGGTTTGTGTCTGGGCTCCCACTGACTTCCCCTCACTGTGTATCTAGCACAGTAATATACTGCTGTGTCCTCAGCTCCAGGTAGGCTGTGCTTGTGGACGAGTCTC
>PVJN01050289.1:0-14899 GCA_004026805.1 Lasiurus borealis
GATCTCTTCTCCTGCAGAACACAGGGAAACTTGATTGAAATAAAGACCTAGGGAACATGTTTTATTTTCTCCTGTTCAATCCATTTTAGAAAAGCTTTTAATTGGTTTTAAAAAGATGCTAAACAAAATGTGATGATGTTTTTCAGTCTTCATGAACTATGGATACCACTTTTTATACTTTCAAAAGGCTAATAAATCAATCATGAAATTAACTCTCCAGCTACATTTAAAGCAAATCCACTGAATACCAGATCATTAAAAATCTATGCATTTACTTAGAAAATTTTTAAAAGAAAATTATCCTAGTAACTGAAATCTGACTTGAATTTTTAGTCCTACACTGAAAATCCAAGACCAAAGCAATCACAAAGGGAAAAAAGGAAGGCTTGTGAACCAGTTTTAATAAGCCAATCTACAAGGAGGCAGGGGGATGGGGGAGGGGAAGAAGTAGAAAAGAGAATATCTTGATACATAACAACATAGTGCCCCTGAAGGGATTCTTTTATTTGAGCATGTGCAAACATGCACACAATCTTTCTGTGTGAAAGCAGGAATTATAACAAATGCAAAGTTAGGGATTCTGTGGCTGATATGATTACTCTATTATATACATGTACAGTTGCTTTTTTCTAAAAAAAAAAAAAAATGCCCACAACATTTCCGTTTTCTTGACAATATTAAAATAATAGCTTTCTACCAGTCTATGCACTTCTACAACATTCAGATTTATATACTTTAATATTTAATTTAAAAAACCTAAAAAAGCTAAATTCTTCTACTCTAGAATGACAAATATTCTTGAAACTGAATCAGCTTGAAAATATTCTCCTATTTTCCTGAGAGAATACAAACTAATTTTAAAAAGCAAGGTGATTCAGAGAAAGCACATTTTCATTTTGTTAAATATGCATCAACAAGAAATATCTCAAACATTAATTTCTTCTGCCACTGATTCACTTACACAGGAGGTCATCTAGCAGTCCAGGTCAGAGCCACCAAATTCTGATTAATGACAGGCTGGTATTCTCTTAAATGAGATTCCCTGCCATTTCCAATCACTAAAGTGACCAGATCTATCTTTTATTTCTATGTGTTCTATGCCCTTTTCATTCCTAAGAGAAATACATTCCACATCCCTTTTTAACGATTCAGTTCCTGTTTCTAAGATTTCTCCAAGATGGCCCAGGTGCTCACGCCTTACTTCTAGCTTTTTATGTAATCCTCCTCTCATTACTTAAGTGGTTTCTGAAACCACTTTCTTTTTTCAGTGACAATTTTATTGAGATATACAGTATTTTACATAAAACACAATTCACCGATTTAAAGTGTACAATTCAATGGTTTTTAGTATACCCAGTGATATGTGAAATCATCACCATATCAGTTTTAGAATATTTTCATCACACAAAAAGACAGCCTATACCAATTAGCAGTCACTTCTCATTCTCCCTATTCACCACTCCCAGGCCTAGAAAACTACTCACAAATCTGCTTTCTGTCCCTATGGATTTGCCAATTCTGGACATTTCATATAAATAGAATAATACAATATGTGGTCTTTTGTGACTGGCTTCTTTCACTTAGCATAATGCTTTCAAGGCTCAGCCCTGTTGTGACGTATCAGGACTCATTTCTCTGTATTGATGAATAATAGTCCATTGTATGTACCGCGTTTTATTCTGTTTGATGAACATTTGGGTTATTTCCACTTTTTGGCTGCTATGAATATTCATGTACAAGCCTTTGGGTGGGCATATATTTTCATTTCTTTGGGATCTATACTTAGAAATAGAATTGCTGGGTCACATGGCAACTATGTTTAACCTCCTGAGGAATTGCTAGACAGTTTCCAAAGGCCACATGATTTTATATTCCCACCAACAGTGTACCAAGTTTCACATTTCTCTATATGCTCTTGTTATTACCTGATTTATTTGCATTTTCCTGATGGCTAATGATGCTGAATATCTTTTCATATACTTATTGGACATTTGAACCTTACTTATTTTTTAATCTTTTCACCTAAATCATGCCTTGATAAATATAAACTACAGCAACAGTAAAATAATCCCATCAAAATGAGGATACACTAAAATTTTTTTTTGAAGATTATAAGATTGTTTCTTTCCTCACAAATCTTATAATTACTTTTACAAAATAGAAACAGTTACTCTTGTGTGTTTAAAATGTTGCAGGTGCCCAGCCAGAGTGGCTCAATTGGTTGAACATCGTCCTGTGCATGGAAAGGATGCTAGTTCAACCATTGATTAGGGCACATACTTGGGTTGTGGGTTCGAACCCCAGTTGCAGTATGTATGGAAGGTAACCAGTCAATGGTTCTCTTTCTTCTCTCTCTCCTCTTTTCTTTCTTCTCTCACCCCCCCCCCCCGCCCCCGGCCACCTCCTCTCTCCCTTTCTGTCTCTCTGTCCCTTTTTCTCTCCACCCCTTCCTCCCTATAAGCATGTCTTCGGTGAGGATTAAAAAAAGAGTTTCAGGCCATTTGTTAGTATGTCCTGTTTATTTCTATTAGTATCCATTTTGGATTAGCTAATTCTCAGTTAGGTGTATAGTATTTAACACTGCAAAGAATGGGCAGTTTGAAAAATATCATTGAAAAATTCTTCTTCTCTCTCCCAAATGATTTTTACCATACATTCATTTTAGATAAAAAATTAAATATTACAAGAAATAAATTTAAATGCCTGGGAAAATTCTCCCAATCTCATAATTTTTAAAATGCTGATTTCATAAAAAAGGATTTTTTGGTATATGATGTATTTATATAGTGAGGTTATTTCTTTTCATTCTAGCAACTTTGAATATATTTATATATTTACTGAAGAAATAAGAGAAGGAAAAAACATTCTTACTTCTCTAACTTCAGTCTAAGTATAAGCTAAAACTCCAATTACTGGGAATAATAGTTTATGGAAAGATGATTAAAAAATCCTTTCACAATGCAAATATGTAATAAAATTTCAAGGTTGTTATAGGTTATGTTTATTTTCAGTATTCTAGAAATTAAAAAAGAACACTAAAAAAATCAAGACAAGTGCGTTCCTCTAGGAGTAATATATCCATACAACACACATGCACAGATACACACACACAGATACATACACACACACAAACACACACATTAGATTTACCAGCTTAATATTAAATATTTCTCAAATAGTTTGTCTCTAATTTCAAATATGAGATTCCCATACAAACATTAAGATATTTTTCAAGTTAGTACTCAGTCCCTTTGTATCTGCCTTTGATTGGTATTTCTTCGAGGTGCAGCACACAGAATCAATCAAGAGAATTCGTGTCATAGACAAACATGGTCTGGCAGCCTCTACACAACTAACATATTTAACCGGCCCTCATAGGTTAGTTTTAAATGTGTTAAGCCATCAAAATCACCAGTCTCCAATAGCCACATCAGTAAAAATGTAACCACACGAACCAAGATCCTGGCTATCAACTCACTCTTTAAATATACCACATGCCACAAGAAAAACAACTCAAATTCATCTATAAAAATGAAAAAAAAATCTGCCTATAGGAAATACATTTCCTCAAATAAAAATCCTCAGAAAACCCATGAAATGATAAAAGAAACAAATGAGAACATGTATTTAATCCCTTTCACATTAATATCATAATCTCTCATAGGAAATGAAAGGGAATAAAGATGTGTTATATGATGGAAAACTTAAAAAATAAAACAGAATGCTAAAAGAAACTAAGATTTTGAAACCAGAAAAGGAATGAAAAACTTCTCTGTTAAGAAAATCATTTAACTTAAGTGAGAAGGCCAGACCAGATGACCTTTCAAAATCACTCAAAAGAATTTTATGCATTTACTATAACATGCTTATTTAGAGAGTGTACCATTACATGCAATTTACTGGAAAAACTGTGAAGATGTTCCTTATATTATTTTTACCTGAGGAGGAGCCTTTTTCAGTAACACAAGAAGAGCCTGTAATACCAGATTAGAAAATCGAGGGCCAATAGGGACATAATCTGAAAGAGAAATATTACTATGCTTAGGGATTTGATGCACATACGCACATATTCCAAACATTAATATTTTTCTATGTCAACAGCAAACAGCGTTCTAGAAACAGTCATGCAACAAATGATATTAAGAAACGAGTATCTGAATAATTTGAATGCATAAAATATTATATAACAATTCCTTTCTGTAAATTTTTTAAAAAGCTTCTAAATATATAATTTGAGTTCATATAGACATATTCAGAGACAGGTTTATTTAAGAGAGAAAAAATCTGCAAATGTATTTACTAAGCATTTCCAAGAAATTACTGCAAACTCTGGCAATACAGTAAGTATACAGGCAACAAAACAACATACTAGAAAATGGGTATTTCATATGTAATAATATAACAAAGATACTGCAATATAACTGAAAAGATGTTAGAGCCACTAAGATTGGTCCTCAGATGGTGAAGAACAAAGAACTTGCTAAAGAACTTTCTGCCTGTTAAATTTCTACCACTCCTTCAAGATTTTGCACTGATGCCAGCTCCTTAGCTTTCTTTGCCTATTGACATGCACCCATGCCCTGTGCTTAGAGCTACCTTCAGGCATCAGCCCTCTGAAGTCAAAAGTGTTCCTTTCCTTCTCTGATTATTCAGAACAATAGCACATTCTACTTTGTATTAATTTTTGCCAATGTATGTTATAATAACAGACAGCATCTTATTTTTCTGAGACCTAATTATGGCACAGTAAGGGCTCAGCAAATGTTTGGTGAATAAATGAACCAACAAGTACAGATAATAACTTCATACAAGTGAAAATATACTCAGAGGGCACACATTCCTGACATAGAAGTGTTGCTATGACCACACATTTCAATTGTGTTAGATAAAGGAATTTACACAGAGCTATGAGTATGTGCCTAAAAGCTTTTAAAGAAATAATCCTATAAACTGGGCTAAAATGTATTAAAAATAGCAGATCAAAAACCCAGGTCATTAGATAAAACTATCAATTTAAAAAGATCTCACAGATAAACCTGCTTTCCTTTTTAACAAATACTGCTGTAGGAAACAGAAAAATAAGTAACAGAGAACCTAAAGCAAGTCTGAAAATCATGGGGAAAATGTAGTCAGCACAGATAACTTGAAATCATTTCTACACCAGTGTGGCTAGCTTAAGGAAGAAGGGATTAATCAGGCAGATGTTAAATAATATTTTTCAGAGGTTTATTAAGTCACTAGGTGAGTTCAATTTCAACCGTTTATTACAACATCCGGAGTCACTGTTATAGTAAGTTTATTCCAGAGTTATCTAATTTATGCAATGAAATAAAATGTAGGAATAATAATACTTTTCTGGAATTTATTTGTAGATTATATGTTTTGAGTTGAGTGCAGGGACTTATTCACCTCTGTATTCTGTAAGAATGCATATAAATGTTTAATAAATATTTTAAAAAATTACTACAGAGCACTTTTAACTTTCAGAATGTTTTCAACATTACCATATAAATTTTGTCTTCACAATTACTCCATGGGATAAGGAAGGAAGGGATCTAGTCTTTTATATCCCTTTTATATCTCTTTTATAAGAGCAGAAACTGAGGTAACAGAAAGCTTGCCACTTCTGCCCCAAGTGTTACCTCACTCCAGTCGTAAACCCTACTTTCATTAGCTCTGTCAAGTTCATAAGTGAAACTTCTGAGCTATAGGCACTAAGTACATCTGTCAACAAAATTTACTAATCATTTATTATGGGCAGGGAACTCTGTAGAAGATAGAAAATATTACGAAGCAGGAGTCCTTAGAAGAAAACAACTTATAACGGAATTAGAGTCATAAGGCATATTAACATGAATACCATCATTAATTAGAGAGAGAAGAGATAATGATATATTTTCTTATAGGACAAAAAAGGTATTTCTATTGCCTTATAATTTGAAAATACCTGTTATTTTTCCTCTTATAAGCTGTGAGACATTGGCTATAATATAGCAAAGATAGTACAATAGCAAATGTAATGACTCACCAAGCAGTCTCTCAATATCATCCACAACTACACAACTGAGCTGGGATTTGTATGCATCATCGAAAATCTGGAAGGAAGGAAAACCATTTATTATATCACTGCTCTCCATAATTATGACAATTTCTAAAAAAATTAAATATTGTTAATTCTTGAGCAATACCTAAACAAATCACAGTAAAACACCAATATTTCAGACTACATTAAATTAGAATGTTAAAGATAATTGGATTTTAGAACTAAAATAGTTCTTGCATTTTAAGAATGAAAAAAATTGAGACCCAAAGCAGTTAAATGACTTGTCCAAAATGATACTAGATCATGGCTGTGTCCTACCTGGGATGCTGAGAACAGACAAATCCTGTCAAGTTTATCACAAAGGTCTCTCCTATCTATGTCAGGAGCATGGCTTCAGTGTTGTGACTCAAAAGCCAGATGAAGCCACAAGGGATCCTATATAATAAAAGGCTAATATGCAAATCAATCAAACAGCAGAACAACCGGTCGCTATGATGCACACTGACCACCAGGGGGTAGATGCTCAATGTGGGAGCTTCTCCCTGGTGGTGAGTGCACTTCGACAGAGGGAACGCTGCTCAGCCAGAAGCCAGGCTCATGATTGGTGAGTGCAGCGGCGGTGGTGGGAGCCTCCCCTACCTTCGAGACAGTGCTAAGGAGCAGGGAGCGGGCCTAAGCGGATAGGCAGGCATCCCCTGAGGAATCCCAGACTGCAAGAGGGTGTAGGCTGGGCTGAGGGAATCCTTCGCCCTCAGCCCACGAATGTCGTGCACCAAGCCTCTAGTATGTAGAATAAAACTGGATGTCATTTTATTATCTGTAAAAACTATGACTATTTTAATCAGGAATAACATTGAAAAAACAGAAGCTTGTCAACTCAAATCAGACGATAATGGTCAGTGTTTACAAAAGAATGAAAGTTGGGTTTAAAGGTAGATCTGGTTCTACCTTCAGACTCTGACAAAAGATAATAGTACACTGTCTTATGATAGCCAAAGAAATGGACATCAAACCAAGCAGTGAAAAAGTTATACCCTGATAAGGACGTAGCAATTACAAGCCAGATAAGATAATTCATTTATGTAAAAATTGAATATAAGCATCCAAGGCTTTGAGACCAGCCTTTTTATAAACGTTGGGGGCTCCTTTCCAGCAACTATAACTGGGGCTCAGTGCATGCCATTCGTGTCATCTGTAATTAATTCCTGCATCCCAGCCCAAGCTCTCTGGTTGATAAGTAACCTCAGTGATCAAGATGTAACTCTCCCTTCCATCTGGCTTGGGGTGATATAATATTCCTTAGCAGCTATCTCTTAACTATATAAGATTAAGAGGTATGTATAGGTAAATCAAACCAACAAAGTAGTATTTTTTGTACTAAATTTGAAGACAAACTGTGTATACTTTGTCTTTAAAATATTTGCAATAATTAAGAGAATATACCATAGTAGATTACTAGATTAGCCTTGCTAGTTCAATTTGAAATATGCAATTGAATAATTAATTTTATGTTGGAAGGCAAAAGATAACTTTAATAGCCTTGCAAATGATAAAGATAATCTAAGATTAACCATACTTATGTTTTAACGTATTATTAAATAAATGTAATTATATACTTACTTTGAAATTTAGAATATTTTTGTTAGACAAATAGCTAAAGTACTTCAAAGAGAAAATATTTTAAATGTGGAAATATAGTTTAAGATATTTAAAGAAATTTAATTAAACTGTAAAAGCCCCCTTCAAGTAAATGCTAAATTTTTCTAAACTTACAAAGAGAATAAGAGATATAAGTTGACTTTTTAAAAGTTTGCTTACTTTTGTGTTAAAAACTCTTACATGATTTAACTTTGATATGTTGTATTTTAATTTTTAGACCACAAATTAGCTACAGATGATCTTTTCTGTAGGTAATTGATGGGAATATGTGCCACATCTGGGGTAGGAATCAAATCCAAAACCTGGATATGTGCCCTGACTAGGCATCAAACTTGCCTAGTGTACAGGCTACTATCCAACCAACTGAGCCATAGTGGCCAGGGCTACATATGGTCTTTTCTATGCTCAAAAGTCACCCTCAAAGATGAAAAACAAACAAACCAACAAACAAAATTTTAAAAAAAGCAAAGAACAACTCATGTTGACGATCTAGATGGTAAGATTCTCCCCAGCACACTACATTCTGTAAGGTAGACACTGTCTTCCCAAGTATTATGTCTCAAGGTCTGATACTTCACTGGTACTTAATCCATATTTGCTTCATGCATGCATAAAAGAAAGCATGCTTGAAAGAATAGCTCCGTTGCTTTATTTTGCACCATTCCCTATACCCCTCAGTCATTCTCCCACACTGTGTCACAATCCCTTCTACCCTTTCTTCCTTAGCTATTTGTCTCCCCATTGGATTGTGAGATAGATAAAAATGACAAAATGTCTCATTTTCTGGAAGGAGCTTTCATAAGTCACTGTATGATTGACCATACTCCTTTTATTCTGATTGGCTAACATGGAATCACATGTGAGATGGAGTCTCTGAGAAACTACAATGAGCAGAGTTCTGCCTCGGAACCATGATGGACAAGTACTGTGGGCAAGAAATAAACTCTGTTGTATTAAGCCATTGAGTTTTTGGGGTTGTTCATTATTGCAGCATAACTAGCCTGACTGATACAGAGGCTTTTGGAGTCAATGCTGTGTTCCTAAATTTAGCAAATGACAATTAAGTTGAGACCTGAAGGATGAACATCCAGTGGAAAACAGGGAAGAAAATAGTCTAAGCAGAGTATACTGGGTATTAGGAGGCAGAGGTGAGAAAATTCAGGAGCACTTCAGGAACTGACATAGTCAATAAGAATTAAAATGAAGGGAGGTCAGTGTTGGTGTGATATGTATGCGGAGTGGTGGGTGAGAGATGAAATGGAAGAGACAATGGAAAAGTTTGGAAGCAGTTCCCCTATGGTTCTTTGCTGTTTTTTGAAGACTGAACCAATACAGCAGCCAATGTGGTAGCCCATAAACTCGGGTAATTTCAAGGAGTCACTAAAAATAATGCTTTATTCTTCAAAATTATTTTTTTTCAGAATTCTACTGAAGGCTCTGATGCAAGTATTTCATTCTGTCAAGCTGTAAATATCTTGCATTAGAGCCACAGGAGCCTGAGACACTACTTCCACCCCTCCTTCCTTCCTCCCCTCCCCTTCTCAAAAACAATGCAGTTTACATGGCTACAGGGACCTTACTGAGAACAATGCTTGAGTCTAAACTGATGATAAATTGCTAGATAGTCTCTTAGATACTGTGATTCATGTAGCATTACACATCACTTCACACTTGACTGCCTGGGCTACCTATAACATTTTAGGGGAAAATATACCTACAGCAGTCATTCAATGCAAAGTAGGGTTTTTTTGTTTGTTTGTTTGTTTTTGTTAATCCTCACCTGAGGATATTTTTTCCATTGCTTTTCCAAGAGAGTGGGAGAAAGGAAGGGAGAAAGAGAAAGAGAGAGAGAGAGAGAGAGAGAGAGAGAGAGAAACTTCTATGTGAGAGAGACACATCAACTGGTTGCATCTTGCATGCACCCTGACCAGGGATACGGAGTGAACCACAACCCAAGTACATGCCCTTGACTGGGAATCCAAACCAAGACCCTTTGGTGCAAGGGCCAACACTCTTACCATTGAGCATACCAGCTAGGGCTAAAGTAGTTGTTTTTTTTTACAGACAACTCTTAATGCACTAATTAATATCACGGGGAGGGGAGCACTCACAGGTGACTCTTAACAACAGACTAACCATGACAAAGGCAGTGCAATTCCAGTTGTAACTTGACCAGTTTCAGTAGACCAGTCAACTGAAACTCCTTTCAGCAACTCGGCTCTAATTTAAATGCACAATCACATCCACTTCATACATACTGTTTTCCTTATCTAGTCACTAGTGTAATATAAAGTCATCACTCTTCCCTTGGATTCATGTTTTCTGCCTAATTTCCTCAGCTGCTTCCATTCTCAGCTTCCTGGTTCAGGCCCAGCAGAGCACTCACTAAGAAGATACTCAGATTCAACTGGCAAATATCTGGGATTAGCTGCCAGACTAAAATATGAGTGAGCCGAAGCCAGTTTGTCTCAGTGGATGGAGCATCGTCCTGCAGACTGAAGGGTCCCGGATTCAATTCTGGTCCAGAGCATGTGCCTTGGTTGCGGGCACATCCCTGGTGGGGGGTGTGCAGGAGGCAGCTGATCGATACTTCTCTCTCATCAATGTTTCTAACTCTCTATCCCTCTCTCTTCTTTAAAAAAAACAATAAATATATTTAAAAAAATAAAATAAAATATAAGTGAGACATTTACACACTAAGCTGCGATGTTCTACTGCAACTTTATGTAGATAAATCCAAAAAGGTGGAGAAATACTAGAAGAAAAGATGCAAAAAAGGTAAAGCTGTACAAACTGCCTGGCTAGAATATTACAACCAAACATGCAAACTTCTCACCAGTACCAGCATACAGCAGATACACAGTACTTGTTCCAGATCAAATGATGCCAACTCAACAGTTAGCCCGGTGGGCTGAAGCTGAGGCTAATGGTTGTGTCTTACAGACTCTTTAAAAAAATAATTTAAATTCTTATCCTCTCATTTAATGAGATGAAAGTATGATATTCAAGCCTTTTCTTGCTGGAGAGGTTATCACTAGGGGATCACATAAGTTATCATGCAAACCAGGACACTTGAAAGGGGAGAAATGTTAATAATCACACTGGAACAACAGGTAAAAACCAAGATTGCTCAAAGCAAACTGCAGTGTATGATCATCATAGTTTTATCAGGGAGTTTCCTGTAGAGTGAGTAAAATGATCACTGTGTAGATATGTGTGTGTGTGTGTGTATATATAATATGTATATATATAATATATACATACATATTTATAAATATAGTCTTAAAGTTGAGTGAGAAGTCTGAAAGAAAAAGCTAAAGAGGAAAAAAAAAAAAAGGGAAGAACTGAAGAAAGATAAAGTGGCCAGGTAGCTCAGGTGGTTGAAGCATCATCCTGATATGCCAAGATTTGGAGTTCAATCCTGGATCAGGGCAGATACAAGAAGCAACCAAGGAATGCGTAAGTAAGAAGTGGAACAACAAATTGATATCTCCCTCTCTCTTCCTCTTCCTAAAATCTAGAAACAAAGAAAGGAAGGAAGGAAGGAAGGAAGGAAGGAAGGAAGGAAGGAAGGAAGGAAGGAAGGAAGGAAGGAAGGAAGAGGAAAGAATGAGGACTATTCTAGAAGATGAAGAATGTCTCTAGAAAACAGAATTAGTCTATTTCTCGATGTGGACACAACGAGACTGGCATTAAACTCTCTGGTACCAGCTCTCTCATGTGCAAAGGTAGGTAGTGGTCATAAGAGACAACCTAGAACGTGGGGAGCCTGGGCTTGAGGCAAGAGCAGGCTGGCTGCACTTGAGGCCCTGAGGAGAAGGAGGTAGGGGACTCCTGATGCAGAAGGGTGAGGAGCAGGTCTGAATATGGTCCTCAAGAACACTGCAAGCTCTCAAGGCACACAGCCAACTCCTGGAATCTTCTGACCAGCTCGGAGCCACCTGTGTGCAGAGGAATGGCAGCAGCTGCAGACCCTGGAGTCCACATGAATACAGATGGGAACACACCAGTATTAGTTCCATGTTAATCTCAGCCTTTCAGAATCACCACAGCAAGCGTGTTCTAAGTAGACTCTGTCTTCTATTTTCTATAACCTCTTTAATGCTCAGAGGCAAGTGAAGCCAAATTCTCTGCTCTTTTAGGGGCTGAAAGAGTTCATCTTAATTCTGGAGTGGTTGGCGGGAAGTACCTAGTTAGTAGGAATCTGATGACTTAGAAAATCCCTAATGCAGTAAATCTGTCAACAATTAGCTGAAAGCATACTCTAATCATATTTGGTAGCATATAAAAACGTAAATGAGCAAATTCAAATCAGTGTTATCAGTAATAATCTCTAGTTTCTAAAAATAACTTGGGAGTAAACCAAGCAAACATTAGCTGTCTTCTAATGAAACTGCCTCAGGAAGTGGACCTAAACTTTTGGCAAAGCACTAAAGATTCCTGGAATGACCTTAAAATCCTTTATTTGTTCTCCCTGCTTTTCAGGAAAAATTCTTACATTTTCACATAACGAGAGCCACAAAGTGAGGTAGTTTTTAATAATACAAAAAGCCACAAAGTCTGAAAGTTCTACTAAAGATCTGTTCCATCTTTTTTTGTGCATCAGATACAAACGCCAAAAGACAACATATATTAAACAAAACAACAACAAGCGCCCACTCCCCCCAGCCATGCAGGGACCTGTAATCACTTCCGGAGTGTCCACTTCTCTCAGTTAATTACATGCAAAAACTTCAACAAACCAGTTACGTGATATATTAGGATGTTAACCAAAAACATCCAAATTCTGTTGCTTAGTAACTGCTGTCAAAAGATCCAATTTCCAGCTCTGCTCTTTGTATGGACTAAACCCCGAAAAGGGGAGGATTAGGCACCATGATTCTGTTCTGTGAAGACTACAATTTGCAGTGGGATTTACAGGAGGAGGATATTCAAAGAAGATTATTTCTTTCATGCAAAGCTAGTGGGAAGGAAAATGTCTTACATTAATTTTCAATCCTTTAAAAGCAAGAATATGTTATTAATGGGTATAGTTTTATAAATCACTCATATTTTTACTTAATTTTATTTAAGTAATTTAGTTACATCAGATTGTTTTTTTTTTGTATTCTTGAAAAGCATCAAGATTAGATAATGAGTTAAAATGAAAATGTATTGCTTGTCCTTTTGTTCATTTAATGACACTAACAGAACTATTACAACAAATTTCTAAAAAAGTATAGCTGCAAAAATGGATATTGGAATTAAAATTTTAAAATAGAATGAAGTTGGGAAAACAAACATAAACGGGGGAAAGATTTGCAAATACTTCAGATATCTGAACGGAACATATTGTACCCCCCAGATTGAGGATAATACCTCATACATACTGGCAGTGGTGAGAAGTTGACCTCTGGAGAAAGAACTCATTAAGCAAATTAAGAGCAGTGCAAGATAAATGTTAAAATGATTGAGAATAAACTACTTTCATATATTATAATACCATCCATATGTGAACAAAAAGCAATAGTTACAGTGAAATCGTAGCTACTCATTAAAACAAGTCTAATGGCCCTCTTTACTAACAAAAACTCTTATCTCTTCATTTAAATAATAAAATGGTATATAGAGATATTCTATGAATTAACTATTCAGACCATATCCTTCTTTAACAAAAATTAATGTTATATTTCCCAGTTTCACAAACTATTGCCACTGCAAAACATTTTAAAAAATCTTTAAAACTGAGCATTTAATCATCAAAACATGGCTGAAGAAATACTTCAATCTTTTACCTATGAAAGTGGCAAAAAATTTTTTTCATAACATTAATGGTGGTTGAGAGTTCTAGGAAACTGAGACTAAAATGATGGGGTGCTAGCATAAATTGGTTCAACTTTCTAAAGAGGTGGAATCCTAGAAATCATTATTATTTTGGCATAAGAGTTTTGGTAGCAGTATTATTAAAAATATTTAAATTATTCATATTTTTACGTTAGCAATCCTGATTCTGAGAATTTATTGTAAGGAAATAACCAAAAGTGTATGTACAATAATAATGATAAGTAAAAATAACCATCACATTTTATCAAGCACGTATTATATCACAAAGCATTGTGTGATATGTTACATAGATTACCATTTCATTTAATTCTCATAATAATCCATAAGGCAGCTATTATTATTTTAATTTTATAGATAAGAAAACAGAGTCTTATAGTCAAGAAATGTGGTGGAGCTGGGATTCAAATTCATATCTATTTGAAATCTAAGCCCAAGTTCTCAGCCAGTAAAATATAATGCAATTCTAAGAAAAATCTAATAAGAAAATGGTGACAGTAATTTCCCTAGTTTGATAGTTTCACAGAATATCATTTGTAATTGGGGGGGAAAAACTGGAAACAACCTAAATGTTCAATAAAAAGGGAATGCTTAAATGGGTACTGTATAGCTATTAACTTAATATGATAGTGAGATACATTTCTATGATATTGAAAAAAGTTCACAATGGAGGGGCAGGTGGAGAGACTGAGCAAAAGAGACAAAAAACTAAAAATTAAATAAAAATTAAAAATAAAAGCCAGATAAGAAAAAATGACAACACACAAAAGTTCATAATATATTAAGTGAAACAAGACAACTTAAAACAGATATCCAGTGTGATCCAGTGTGTGTGTGTAGGTATGTCTGAGCATAGAAGAAAACTGAAGGACAAACTTGAACTCATTTTTATTTTCTCCTAATTTAGGGATGATGATGATGATGATGTGTGTGTGTGTGCTGGGGGGGGGCACTTATAAAGAAAGAACAATCCCCTCCAGAATGATAAGAACATTATACATTATTTGTGCTTTGAAAAAAAAATTAAAAATCTTCCCACCTTCACACTACAAATGGAGGGAAGACAACAGTGGTATGAGGTAGACTAGAACTACTTAAGAATGGCATTTATATTTCATTTTTAGAAGCAACCTGAACAACTTAGCACCTTTAGACTGGTTTGAACCCTCAGGCTTTTCTCAACCTATCATTAGGCAACAATGTGAAAATTATTTGCAGAGAGATTCTGCAATATTTCCAATATAGTTCTAAGACACCTATGCTTCATTCTTTTGCTGTTCTGTACTTTAGTTTCAGGGAATAAAATTTTTTCCCCAAGGTAAACCAAAAAGTTGAATATGTATTTATTATACTGCTGAAACAGAAAACATTTTTGTA
>PVJN01050290.1:0-14899 GCA_004026805.1 Lasiurus borealis
GCAAAGTAGAAAAAAAGTAGACTGCTTGAGATAAACCATTTTAAATGTCTCGTGTTACTTTCATTCTTTCATTACTTACAGCCTGTTTTACTTCAGTGCCTCCAGATCTCTCCCTGGCTCTTAGGCATTTCACAAATTTTGCTCACCCTCCTCTTTCTTGCCAGTCTCGATTGGGTTCCTCAGCTTCTTACACATGATACGACCACAATCTCCCAGTGCTCATACTTGACACTCTAGCTTCACCTTTGGTTCATTTTCTTCCATTATTCTCTTATCCCATCGAATTTCAAATTCCATTATGTCTACTTCTGTATAAGCTGTCATATCTGCTTCCACATCATCATTTCGATGGCTACTTATTAGCTCCTGCTCTCATGGCATCATCCCTCGATCAACATCATCACCTCCTAGAGGCCTCAGGCCTGATAGTCTACTCTTTTGCCAACCACTGAACAATTAACATTGAAGATTCAGATGGAAACTCCTGTACCCAGCTGCCTTCCAAATAAAGACAAAGATCCTTATACCATCCAAGGTCCTCCATGAACTGGCTCCAACCAACCTTTCTGTCTATTGTCCTGCTCTCTCCAGTTTCAAATACCAAAGTGAGCTTTGTAGTGTCTTGTATTACTTGTTCTTATTGCCTTTGCTTACAATGTTCAATTAAGAAAGTCTCGTCTCTGCATTTCTATTCACCATCTATTCTTCAAAGCTTACCTCACAGGCTACTTCCTATATAAAGGCTTCGATGATCAAGGCATCATTTACTGAATGATTACTACATGCTAAGCACATAAAGCTCCACATGTGTTAATTATTCAATCTCAAACACACAATAACCATCAGCTTCAGATGTGGAGACAGATTCATGGATGAGAAGTAACTGCCCCTGGTCTCACTGATAGCAAAGTGTGGGTAGACCTGTGGCCCTAATAAAACTTTCTAATTCTGGTTCACCACTGTAACCCCCATTTTACCCTCTCTGCAACAAATACCTTTGGCTTTATTTGTTCCTTTCTCAAAGTTACTATTTTATACCTCATTCCATAGCTTTTAATTTGGATGTCAAATGTGCTGGTCACTTGTGGAAAGGTCTCTGGATAATTCAAGCTGCCTTCATGTAGTGTTTATTTAATAATGCTCAGGCCTGGCCTGGCTGCTGTGCCTCTGGTTGAGCATCAACCTATGAACAGGACACCATGGTTCAATTCCCAGGCTTCTGGCTCCAGCCCCAGTAGGAGGAGTGCAGGAGGCAGCTGATGAAGGATTCCCTCTCATCCTTGATTGTTTCTATCTCTCTCTCCCTCTCCTCTCTAAAATCAAATCTCCTCTGGAATCAAATCCTATTTGATAAAAGAGTAATATGCAAATTAACCATCACTCCACTACACCCATAAGCTATGCCCACCAGCCAATCAAGAGCAAGTATGCATATAACTCAACCAAGATGCCTGTGGCCACTGAGTGAGCAAGAGGTTTAGGTTTCTTGAACAATGGAGGAAGCCAAGCTTTCCACACATCCTGGCGGGCCCAGGCCTCCACTCAAGGATACAAAGTTTCAATTAGAGAAGATAACTAAATCCCAACAAAAATGGTGGCAGCCACAGAGCTGGAGAGAGCAGGAGGCTTGAGTTGCTCCTGGTGATGGAGGAAGCCAGGCCTCCCCAGCCCTCACCTGCCTTGGCCTCTGCTTAGTTTCAATTATAGAAGATAAATAATTCTCAACAAAAATGGCTGTGGCTACAGAGTAGCCACACTCAAGGCTACAAAGTTTCAATTATAAAATATAAATAAATCCCAGATACCAGGTCCTCTGCATGGGTTGCCAGGGGGCATGGCCAGCCTGAAAACCACTACAGGCCCCTGGCCCAGGCCACCTCACTACCCAAGGGAACCCCCACCCTGATTCGGGACACCCTTCAGGGTAAAGGAGCTGGCCCTCACCCGTGCACCAGGCCTCTATCCTATCTAATAAAATAATAATATGCAGATTGACCATCACTCCAACACACAAGATGGCTGCCCCCATGTGGTCAAAGATGGCTCCCCATGTGGACACAAGAAGGCCACCCCAATATGGCTAAAAGGGGAGGACAGTTGGGGGGGACCAGGCCTGCAAGGGAAGGCAGTTGTGGGTGAGCACAGGAGGGCAGTTGAGAGAGACCAGGCCTGCAAAGGCAGGCAGTTGGGGGTGATCAAGCCTGCAGGGAAGGGCAGTTAGGGGTGACAAGGCCGACAGATGTGGGAAGTTAGGGGTGACTGGGCCTGCAGGGAAGGGCAGTTGGGGGGGAACCAGGCCTGCAGGGAAGGGCAGTTGGGGGCAATCAGGCTGGAAGGGAAGCAGTTAGCATCAATCAGGCTGTCAGGGGAGTGGTTAGAGCAGTGGTTCTCAACTTTCCTAATGCCGCAACCCTTTAATACAGTTCCCCATGTTGTGGTGATTCCCAACCATAAAATTATTTTTGTTGCTACTTGCTAACAGTAATTTTGCTACTGTTGTGAATTGTAATATAAATATCTGTGTTTTCTGATGGTCTTAGGCGACCCCTGTGATGGGGTTGATGGACCCCCAAAGTGGTCACGACCCACAGGTTGAGAACCACTGGGTTAGAGGGTGATCAGGCAGAAGTGGTTAGGGGCAATCAGGCAGGCAGGGAAGCAGTTGGGAACCAACAGTCTTAGATTGTGAAAGGGATGTCCAACTGCCTGTTTAGGCCTGATCCTACTGGGCAGTCAGACATCCATGTAGAGGTCCCATATTGGAGAGGGTGCAGGCTGGGCTGAGGGACACCACCCACCCCAGGCCTCTAGTAAATACATAAATCCATAAGCAAATAAATAAATGCTCATGCCTGGATAGATGAATATACGTGTACTATTCCCTATTCTAAAACTACTACCTAGTTCATCATCTATGACATCTTCTAAGATGAAGGCCCTTCAGTACCTGTGTCTTGGGAAGTATAGAGAGAGGTGTCCTTTTCTGGGTGCATTTTCTCGGCCTGCACCTCGCACTCCCATTCGCCTCACAAGTACAATCTCTAACACACAACTCGCTGCCACTACTGCCCCAGACTCCTGCTGTTTCTCTTTTGTGTGATGTCACGCACCTCTTCCAAAACCATATATCCTTCTCTTTTCCAGGTTCAGCTAAAAAATATTAAACATATGTCTTCTCTGCAAGGCAGTGTCCCATCCATCAGAAATGGGATAGGAATAATAGGTGCCTTCAGTATTCCATGTCTGGGTCAAATCTCCATAAATTCTAGAGCTCCTCAGAGGACCCTGTCTAGGACAGCAGAGCTGTAAGCACGTGTTTAAGCACACACTAACTAATTTAAAGTAGTGACAGTTGGTCTGGTGAACTAAGGTGACTCTCACATAAATAAATTAGAGCAGTTAATTGACAAAAAATTTTAAAAAAAGGAAGGAGTCTAGACTTCTGGTGGTGAGCACATGACAGAGAATATAGATGTGTTATTATAAAGTTGTCCACCTGAAAGGTATATAACATTATTCATCCATGTCACCCCAATAAATTATTAAAGAATAAAAACAACTTCATAAATAAATAGGTTTTGAAAATAACTTGATGTTTTGTGCCTACAAGGTAGATGTATCACAAGAAATTGGTCCTAACTTTATTATTTCAACCAAAAATGCCCAGTGCTATTTGTTTAGGTAAAATTTAGAACTGGCTTCCAAAACAATACGACACCCAGGTGGTTGAGAGGTGCTTTCTGAGTGAGCGAATACCAAGGTAAACATTTCCCCTAAGGTTTACCGCTTGAGCTGGTTAAAGCGGTCCCTCTGACTTCACACATGGCCTTGTTTTCTGCCCATGACCTTGGTTGGACGGGGACAAGTGCTCACTGCAGCTGTGTTCCTATAGGTATGAACCACTTAGTCTAGGGCAGCGATTCTCAACCTGTGGGTCACGACCCCTTTGGGGATTGAACAACACTTTCACAGGGGTCGCCTAAGACCATTGGAAAACACAGACATGATTCATAACAGTAGCAAAATTACAGTTATGAAGTAGCAACAAAAATAATTTTATGGTTGGGGGTCACCACAACATGAGGAACTGTATTAAACGGTCGCGGCATAAGAAAGGTTGAGAACCACTGGTCTAGGGGATTTAACTTCTGATGGCTTTTACATCACCCCAAGTAGGCTCAAATGCTCCCTAACTTAAGAATCTTATATTTTTTTGCCTTATATTATTACCCTTTTTTTGTACCTTGTGGCGGATTACACTATAGCTCACAAACAACAGCTAAACTGCTTTTAAAAACGTGAGCTCTTTTAGAGGAGGCCGAACCCCATCTAGCCATCCTGTGTCTGTGATTTATTACCCCTGTCTTATTTCCCTCCTCTCAGGGCTGCAAACGGACTAGGGCAGACCCACACGGTAAAGTCCTGCTGATTTTCCCTAAATAGCTCCTCGAGGGGAGGAAACGTACTATTTCTCCTCAAAATACATTCCTTTTCTCTCTCCCTGCGCTTAAAAGAGACAAATCTTAGCCACTTCGACAAGATACTTAATTAACCAGAGTGAGGGTCAATACCATCGTGAAAGGAGCATTTGTCTAAACTAGTGGATCAGATCTGCCTTTGATAAACCCAGACGCTCCGCAGGAAAGCCAGGATCTGGGTCCCTGGGGAGGGGGAGGAGGATGAGGGAGTTTCAGGACACATACATTTCGGTGATGGTCTCCGGCAGATTCGTGGGGATCTCCGCCAGACCTTTCCCACGGCAGTCCACGATATTGTTGCTACAGGTGCACGCGACTGGACAGTGCAAGACGCTGCAAGAAGGAGCCATAAACGACTGGTGACCTGAAAAAAACCAAGCAAAACACAACGTAAACAGCAAGTATATTCTTCCTCCTGAAAGTCATCATTGTGAGACATGCAAGCTTATCTCACATAACAAAGGATGTCAAAAACATTTCTCTATGGGCCTGATGATAAAATGGTCTCTTGTTTCTACAATAGACTTTAAGAAGCATGCATTTATATAATCTCAGATGAAGCAAGTGAGATTTTTTAAAAGGAATTATCTTATATAATAAAAGGCTAATACAGTGGTTCCTAGAGATACGAGTTTAATTCATTCCGTAACCTTGAAGCGTGGGAAACTATGAGACGCTCGTATTGTGGTAAACTGGTGGGTCGTGTGCAGCCGGCCCATCCGCCTGATTACTCCTATCTCAAATGTTGCTCATATTTCAAAGCAAAAATCACTCTCTCGATGGCTCGTATCTCAAAAATCTCCCATGTTAGGGCACTCGTATCTTGAGGTACCACTGTATGCAAATCGACCAAAAGGTGGAAAGACTGGTCGCTATGATGCGCACTGACCAGCAGGGGGCAGACGCTCAATGCAGGAGCTGCTCCCTGGTGGTCAGGGCGCTCCCATATGGGGAGCACCACTCCGCCAACAGCAGTGGTGGTGGGAGCCCCTCCTGCCTCCGCAGCAGTGCTAAGGATGTCCGACTGATGGTATAGACCTGTTTCCCACGGAGACCGGGCCTAAGCCATCAGTCAGACAGCCCCTGAGGGCTTGCAGACTGCGAGAGGGCACAGGCTGGGATAAGAGATCCCTGAGTGCACAGATTTCATGCACTGGGCCTCTTGTACCAATTATAAGACTTAATATCATGGTAAGAAAGGCTAACTTCAGATTCTGAAATTAAAATTCTACTCAAAACTATTCTGTGTTCCAAAAATACAGCAACTTCAGACTAGTCTATATTTCATTTTCTCATAAGCTTAAATAGAGCGTGGTCCTTACTAAACTTGTACAGCGTAACTTACTTTACCTCAAAAATAAAAATGTCCCTCTTGGTAGACATAGCTGTGGATTTTAAATAAGTAATCACGGGGCAATAAATGTGAGGGGACACTAGCTCACGCTTAGTTTAACATCTAAATAGGTTCAACATGACCATTTCCTTTGGAGCTATGACAATAATTTGTAACAGGTCACTCTGACATTGTTAATTGATGTGCTTTATTTTTTGGCTGCCTGTGGCCCAACATGTTAGCAGAAGTAGTTTCCCGCAGGTATATCATTTAACTACTCATTACGTGAAAACAAAATTATTTTGGAACGAGATGTTACTGTTTGAAGGATGCACAACATGTCGGCAGTATTTTAGCAAAGGGCCAGGTGCACTCATTGGCCACCGCGGCAGGGACAACCCTCTGGGGCCCGCAGGGAAAGCACCTGCGAGATGGGGACACGCCAGGCAGAGGCAGCGGGCTATTCCTAACCCTGTCCCCCCCGACAAGCCCTCAGACCCCACAAACACACTCTCAGGCTAAACAAGAAACGTGAACTTGCCTTCTTCCTCATCTAGAAAACAGGGAGGGAAAAGTGAAGAGAGAAAAAGTGGTTAGTGACAAACTGTGAGTCATTTCATTATCTAATTTTTTTAAAAAAAATTCAACCAGGCCTATTGAGAACATTCCATGACATCACAAGAAAATAGTGTAAAGTGGGGAAAGGTACATCAAGAGGACTAAAGGGTAACAATGGCTTAGAGTTCTATGCTGGCATCTCTTCCCATTCCTTTAAGAAACTGGTAACCATTTATGATAATGATGATATATATATATATATATATGTGTATATATATATATATATATATATATATATATATATGTATATATATATATATATATATTTAAAATGGCTTTTATTGTTTGTTGAACAGTCAGTTCTAAAGCAGAATCAGTCCTGTATTTATAAAGAAAATTATATATTAATATGGATCATGAAAATACAAATTGGGGCAAAAATAAGTTTATAGTTTTTGTATGGAAAATAATACAATGATTAATAAATAATAATACAAGAATAAATTCTGTATTGTACATGCTCATAATTGTAAACCTACTTTTGCCCCACCCCGTATGAACATATAATTTTATAAATATATATAAATATCTATCTATCTGTGCATGGATTGGATATCAGACTAAGGTTGAGATCCTTGGGTTAAATTAAATAACCTTGAACAAGGTTACTTGTTATATTTTTCTCAGTAATTTAACCTCTCATATAGATACTACATTTCCCTACAATTGTTATGAGGGCGGTGAAATGCGATAACTATATGTGAAATACTTAGATTGGTGTTTAAGCGCATGCAAAGAACTTAAGTCAATGTCACCTACTGATATTTCATATCACCATTGTCTTACTTTGTTTTCAGATTTTTGTTGCTAAAGCTAGTCATTTACCTCTTTTAAGTAGACCTCAACTTCCAGTATATATGTATACACAGAAAGTATTTTAATCACTCTGCCACTATAGTTATTTATTTTCAATTTCCCAGCAGAGATCCAGGATTAATTGATCGTATTTCCAATGGTTCACATAAAAGTAGATATAAATGATTGCTTAAAGGGAAAACATCCAGTAGCAAATAGAACCAAAATCTAGGGATTTCCTAGATTTCCCCCGGAGTGCCAACTGAGAAAGTCTTTCATCGTTCCATAGGTACAAGTAACCGGTAATTATAAAGCACGCCCTGACGTCTCCGAGCATGTGATTATCATGGCCAAAACAGAGGATTTCCACAGAGCGATGAGCGCCCGATGGTACACATCAGTGAGAAAGCAGAGACCCCGAGAGCACGGTGTCCTGGCGGAGGGCACCCAGTAGGGCCGCAGGAAGGGGCTTGCTGCCTTACCGCTGCAGACAAACTCGCGCTTCTGGACCTCGGCCACGTTGTGGCCCCGCAGGTGGGAGGGGCCCATGCACTGCGTGTACAGGCCCACGCGGGGCCGCTGCCGCAGCCAGTCCGAGAGCCAGGCCAGGTGGCAGTCACAGTACAGGTTGTTGGAATGCAGGCGACTGGAGGGCGGGCGAGGGGTTTAAAGCAAAAAAAAACACACACACACACAAAAAGAAAAACAGAAATAGTTATTTCAAAACTGGGGAGAATCTTTAGTATAATGATGGAGAGCTTTGTTTCTTAACATACAATTAGAGAAAGCTTAGCAGCTTGCCAGCAGATGACTTGTCTAAAAAGGTAGCTGCTTTACAACCGCAGCCTGGAGTCTCTCTTCTTTCACCTGGGAGCTAAGTACCCTGTTTCCCCGAAAGTAAGACATCCCCTGAAAATAAGACCTACTCCCAGTTTTTCCTCTCGCTGTAATATAAAGCACCCCCCTGAAAATAAGACCTCCCCGATAATAAGGCCTCCCCCGAACATGAGGCCTCCCCGGAATATAAGGCCCCCAGGTATCTGACTCCTGATTTAAAGAGACCTCGCACTGCCTGAACAGCTCCGGCTGCTCAGTGAACAAATCAGTGAACTGGTTTGTGATGACAACGACTACCGTACATAAATTTCCTTTTTTATTGTTGTTGTTCAACAATAAATGTGTACCGTCTTCTTCTTCATGGAAAAATAAGACATCCCCTGAAAAGAAGACCTAGCGCATCTGTGGGAGCCAAAATTAATACAAGACACTGTCTGATTTTCGGGGAAACAGGGTACGTATGTGGAAACTGGAACGTGACCGTGCGAATCATTTGCCTAGGTTCATTCAAAACAGGAGAGAGAGACAAGTCCAAGGCCAACTGCTCTGCAGGGCTGATATACTGAGAGCCGACTGGTGTCGGGCCCGGGCAGGTAGAGCAGGGGGGAGGGCGAGGAGGCCCGTTAATGAAACTCGTGGCTCCCAGGATGAATTAGTAGTTAGTCTCAGCAGGAAGTGCTTTCAAAATCTTTTTGAGCAGGCCGCTTGCTTTTTTGCTCGATAAGAAAGAATACTCATTCAGTATAAAACCCTTCTTTCACCTGGACTGGTGGCTCAGCTGGTTAGAGCATCGTTTTCTACACAGAAAGGTGGCAGATTTGATCCTGGTCAGGTGCATTTGGGAGGCACCTGATGGGCATTTCTCTTTCATATCAATGTTTTTCTCTCTCTCTCTCCCTCTCTCTCTCTCTCTCCCTCCCTCTCTCTAAAATTGATAAACATCTGCGGTATGGATTAAAATAGAAAACACTTCTTTCAGGGCCAATTTTCATTCCCTTCCTTTTGCCTGATATCAGAAACAGGGACCAGCAGCACTGGCTCCTGGGAACTTACCCCCAAAGAGCAGAAACTGGAATTAAAAGACAGAAGCGGCCGGGAGTGAAGGAATTAAGCGAACCCCTCTGCGCTGGCAGGAATCCACACCCGATCGTGGATCCCTTCCAAGTGGCAAATAGCACTTGGCCATTAATAAAACATCAGACAAATGTATCCACTAAATTAGGGAAATGACTTCAAACTGGCTTTTATGTTTTCTCAAACTAAAGGAGAAGGACATCCAGCGCTATAAATCAAAGCATCGTTCCCAGAATCATCTATGACACGGTAATGCCATTTTAGCCCTTTTTAGCTGATGTGCTCAATTCTAACCCAATAACAGTAATGGATATTAAAACGGAACTCGGTCCAGAAAGATAATTGGGCCATAAAAATGGAATTCTTAAGTAGCAGTGATCGTATAGAACAATGAAACAAGCGAAGCCAGGGAACGCAGAGTTAGATGGCTCTTTCACATTCTCCTTGAGCTTGTACATGCGGAAGAGCCTTGTATGAAAACTAGACAGCACACCGCAGAGCAAAAAAGCTGACGTACGAAAGATGATAAATAAGGTGTATTGTATTTTGTGGGAAAGGTGGGCAACCCGGCTCGGTCTGTGTGGAAGTCAGAGAGGCATCCTTTGCAAGCCGGGCGGCACAGCCCACATCATCTTTCTCTGAAAAGTCACGCCCAGGACAAGGGTTCGGCTACATGGGCACGCGTGACATACGAAAGGAGGATAAACATTGAAAAGCCTGATTAGTGAGACGGACTGTGGTGGATCTCTGCAAGAAAATGAGGCGCACTATCAAAAATGTAGATGAGCCCAAACCGGGTTGGCTCAGTGGATAGAGTATCGGCCTGCAGACTGCAAGGTCCCAGGTTTGATTCCGGTCAAGGGCACATATCTTGGTGGTGGGCATATCCCCCAGTAGGGGGCATACAGGAGGCGGCTGATCGATGTCTCTCTCTCATTGATGTTTCTAACTATCTCTCTCCCGTCCTCTCTGTAAAAAATCAATAAAATATATTTTTTTAAAATGCAGATGATGGCTGAGTTTACAGTCTGAGTGGCTTTATTTTGCAAGGAAGAAAAGCTCCATCAAATTGTTTTATAAAAATTAAATTTAATGAGAAACCAATTTCATTAAATACAGTTTGAGTGAACTGGGCTGTTAATTTGGACAGATCAGTCTCAATCTGATAGCCCTGAGGAAACAAAACTTAGTTATACGGGCGTACTTTCAGAGGTCTTTTATTTTGCTAAATCATATTCCAAGGAAATTATAAAGATGGAACATTATATACACATATACTTGTGAGAAAAAATGACATTGGTATTGCCTAATTATTAAAAATCTGGTAGCTCAATAGAACTTTATTAAAAATAAAATAATGTTCCCAGTTACCAGCTGTTATAAAATAAAAACATATTTTGAAAAACCAGTAAAAATATATGCACTTTACTTAAGAACATATACTTTTCCAAAAAGTCCAATGCTTTGGTTATGTTTCTGGCTATTTCTCACATAATTGTATAAAATACAGCTTTTTCAGGTCAAGGTGATTCTGAAACTGAGTTGAAATGAGATTCATCTCTGAAAATGCTTTGAATAAATATTCTCATCCTGGGCTTTAAGGATTAATTTTTCTCCAAGAGAAAAAAAAAACACACATAGCTGTAGCAAATACTTTATTAGAGAACCTTTTTATTCACTTAAAATATATTAATGTCCATCTGTAACCCCTGAAAAGATACTTTTAAATAGAAATGCTGACACAACCTTAATTATAGAACCACTGGAAGGTGATGCTATAATTTTATGTTACAAAGAACGTTGGCGAGCTAGTTTAGCTTTATTAGATCTGCTTGACATACAGTAATAAAAACATAAAGATTTATAATTTATCATTTCTGACAGCCAATCAAGGAGTCTTCCATTTCCTAATGAAATGTGACCTCCACAATAGCTCAAAGTAAACTTCCCAGAACCCAT
The DNA here is from genome assembly GCA_004026805.1 of Lasiurus borealis. Lineage (NCBI taxonomy): Eukaryota > Metazoa > Chordata > Mammalia > Chiroptera > Vespertilionidae > Lasiurus > Lasiurus borealis. The sequence continues at coordinate 11,095 of PVJN01050290.1, forward strand.
ATCATTTAAAAGAAAGCTTTCAAGTTTTCAGAATAATTTGCTCAAATATCCTATCTGGAACTTTAATAAAACCGGTGCTTTCCTCGTCTACACCATAATGAACTACTTGTTCTTTGCTTTACTAAAAATAGTACTCAGGGGGCATCCTTCATTGATTAGATTGACCTTTATATGTCTTGTGTCTACTTACAAGGTCCTAAGCTTAGGCATATGGTTGAAACTGGCCACGGAAAGTCTGGTAATGTTGTTATTGTTGAGAGTGCTGTAGAATAAGAGAAAATAATTAAAGACTTCAGATAGGAAAGGTATTAATCGTTCTATATATGAATGTAAAGAAAACTTGTATTGATTACGTTTATAGAAAACAACTACTTGGTCATGATGGCATAGAGAATGTACTATATTATAAACAAGATGATAAATAAGTTGTCTTACATTTTAACATGTATTACATATGGCATTGGCCACAGTACCTTTACTATTTCTATGTTGCTTGATGCACCAGTACCTGCATGCATGCCTGTTTATGACCAACAAAGCTGAGACAGTCACAATTGGAAACATTAAGCAGTCATATTTCCTTAGAGAGGTGTTAGGTGTAATAGTAATGAACATATTTGAAAGCTACAACTGAAACCTCATAGCAATGTCATGGAGTCGCTTCTGTCAGGTCCTCAAACACAGTCCTGCTGATTATTATTTACTGTAGTCACCAGCCACTGTTGAAATCTGAGTACCCTATTTTCCGGCGTATAAGATGACTGGGCGCATAAGACGACCCCCAACTTTTCCAGTTAAAATACAGAGTTTGGGATATACTTGCCCTATAAGATGACCCCCCGCGTATAAGACAACCGCCGACTTTTGAGAAGATTTTCCTGGGTTAAAAAGTCGTCTTATATGCCAGAAAATATAGTAAGAAGAATGATATCCATATGTGGTACTTGCTTTGGGTGAGGATGGAGTGACATTCTGCAGCAGTATATTAAAAGCTTAAATATATTCTACCAGTTTTTAGCTGCGGCCACAGACACTGTCCTTTTATTTTAGGGCTATGTGGTGATCATCCTGGTTTCCTGAAACTAGACTAAGAAAGATGGGCGGTCATGGGAGATACCGTGAAAATAAGCATCATTCTTTCTCGGTTCAAATTTTTCCTACTTCCCCCTAACCAGCACTGTTAGTTTGTTATTATTATTTCTACTGCTATCACACCTCCCTTATTCATCTAGTATTTCCCGAATGGCTCTTCTTTTTATGGCAACATGGAATACTATAAAAACAAATCAGGCATACAACCTGTCTGAAAATACCAAAGAGTCCAACTGGTGAGATGACTTCCTCAAGTTTCAAAAACTTAGAATTCGTAAGATGAAGAAGAGAATTCTTTTTTTTTTTTCCTCTTCCTCTCTCTCCGCAGAGAAGTCTGGTTGTGACAAGAAAATCTGAGGTGCGTGAGGACAGCGTGGAGACAGAATGTGATTCTAGGATAGAATTCCGTGTTGACTAAATAGGACAAGTTGCTGACGGAGGCGAGAAAGATGGGATCAATCGCCCAGGTGGGTACCTTTGATATTGGAGAAGGGCGGTAATTAGAGGCTGCGAACTCACTTGCCTACAGAAGCCAGGCAGGGCACAGACAGGAGAGAAGCAGGCTGGATATGTGAACATCTGATGGGGAAGAGGGAACCAGGAGACCCCTGAAAAGCTAGCGATGCTCTTTGTTGTCCAGTTAGTATCCAGCTCCAGGGACTATTGCTCAGCTGTATGGGAAGGCGGCTAAAGAACCTGATCTTCTCAAGAAGCTCAAGTTCAAAATTTTCAGATCGACCCTCCTAATTTTTCATGGTAAACACCCGCAACCAACTCAAATATGTCAAAAAGTCCAGGGCTAAGTCTGCTTGGGTGAAACAAGGCCCATTTGTGAGGCCGCATTAAGCCAGCCGGTGGCTATAGTGGTTAAAGGTGGGATGCGGGGTGTACGGGGGGTTGAGGGATTAACTTCAACTTCTCAGCAAAGTGAGGGCACAGCAGTTACATGTCTGGGAACACGCACTGACCCTCCTGGCTCCCCAGTTTTGCAGTGTATTGAAAGGTGTAAGAACTAATCTGGGTGATTGGAATTAAGTCACATAGCGGGGTAAAAAAACAGACCGCTTTAAGCAGGACCTATAAAGCATTGAATCGGCTGGCTCATGCTATCTAAAAGCCTCTTGCCTTTCCCATGTACTCAAGTGAAATGAGACTTCTTTTCAAATGCCATTTAAATATGTCCTGATGTTTGCACTCAAAGGTTTCACTTCTCAAAGGGATTTGCTTTCCAGTGACCCCTTTTCGGCCCTAAAAATTGATGCTGACTTTCTCTAGCGAAAATCTCCAGAGTACACACCATACTGAAATGTGACTTAGGGGATAAGGTATGTTTTAAAGTAATTCCATGCCGCAGACACACATTAATTTGAAACTAAAATTTCTCATGATGCCACACAAAACAGAATTTAAGGTAGTTCTGATGCTGATGGCTATCAATTTGAAGTGTTCTCTCAAAATGTTAGTTTGCATAAAGCAACTGAAGAAATAAATTTATCTTAGCGTTTTTATTCGGTATCTATGTCGGCAAAGCAATTTTGATACGGGTACCTGGTAATGGAGCGATACGTGGAACCAATGAAACTGTATTTAAAGATTAATAATAAGTATGTATTAATTAGGCATGATGATACGTTTATCCTATGGCCATGCAAAAGTCCATCTCTGTGTTCGACTTCAAAATTCTCTGTAACGAGAATGTATTCTTGCACAAAGGACATCTTGGTGTTGGAAATAGAAAATGTTAGTCTTGCTCATTATGTAGGCCCCTTTGGACTTACATCTTGACTTATTTTTTCTTATTCCCTTAGTGCCAGGCATAGGATTTGGCAGACGGTCTGATATTTAATGGATATGAATCACCGTGTTTCAATTAAATTAAATTATGTGCATTCTATAGGGAAAAAAAAAACACCCTAAAACTATCAACTCAAGGGATAAATTTCATTTCTAGTCTAGCCTCCAAAGAAAAAGAAAACATTGATCTAGATTTAATTTTCAAAGTTATTCTGGGGATAGTATCTTCCTATTTAGAAAAAAAGGAAGTTCTGTATCTTACTAACCAGAATAAAGCCACGAACATACAGGTGATAAACTGCCTCCTTGCTTTCATCTGCCTAAACTTTCCCTTCTTGAGCTTTATCCGCTCTCTCTACCCAATCTCACAAATTTTTCTCAACGGCCCTGGATCACCTCCTCCTGTTTGGCCTCAGTATATTTCAAACATTCACAAATGGTTCATTAGATTAAAATTAAAAAAAAAAAATCTAAATCATTGGGAACTTGAAATTGACGGATGTGCAAATTAATGTCCCTTCATGATTCCCACATAGTGAGATGGTCTCATCTAAAGAGTTATGATTGGTAAAAATAAGTGAAACAGAGAAGAAACTTTCTGAAACCCTTTAGAAGTTAACACCATACAAAAGCTCCTGAGGAAATGTTTATAATAGGTGAACTTCTCATTTACCTAAGAAGGATTTGGGGCTTGATGGATTCCAGTGGTTTCAATACTTCATTCAATTTTTCCTTAAATTCACAACTAGTTTCTCTAAAGGTTATATGAGTTATAAAAATTTAAAAATTAATATGTATGGTAAAAGCATGTGTGCTTGACTTTATAAAATTTTAATGTCAATATTTAAATCTTTTTGAAAGAAATGCATACTTTCTGTGCTAATTTTATATATTCATTTATTTTTCAGCAAACAAACTC
>PVJN01050291.1:0-14899 GCA_004026805.1 Lasiurus borealis
ATTTGGTCCAAGGCCTGGGAGAGGGCTCTTTGGGGGGTGGGGAGAGGCAGGTTAAAAGGCTGTCTCATGGTTGCAGAGAGAGGTTCAGACAGAAGCCAGACACTAGGGTGAGGTCGAGGCACCCCTCAAAGACCTCTGGACTCCAGAGCCGCCTAGTCTTACTTGCAGAGCAGTGGTGGGGAGCCTTTGGAGGAGAAACCACCCCGTGCAGCCTGGGGCAGGCCAACCTGCAGAGATGAGGGCAGGGAGTCGTCAGGTGTGGCCCACCTTCTTGATGCGCTTTACCTGCTCATCCGGGACATGGCTCGGAGCTGCATGTCCCTGTGGGCAGAGCCTGCAGGTTTTTCTCCAGGCCCGCAGCGGCTTCCCTGTCTCCCCAAGTTTTACCCACTCGCCTTGGGGAGGCTTCTGCGCGTCCTGGAAGAGAATGCGGCCACACGCTGGCGGTGCATCTTCCAGAGACGCTCCGCGCCCTCCAGCTTCTCTGCCGCCAAATCTCAGAGGAAGAGGCCCACGCCCTCCACCTTGGGGAGGAAAGGGGAGCCCTGAGAGAGGGTGGAGGAGGCCTGCAGATGCTGAGGACCAGGCCAGTGATGGGGCCTCCACTGCAATGGAATCATTCAGATGAATTTGGGAGCTCAGGTTGCTAGGCAACAAGGAGTTAAGCTCTAAGGAGGATGAGGATGGCGAAGATGGTTCAGAAGGAGGCACCTGGACAAGAGGTTGGGGTGTGGTTGGAGGCGGGAAAAGGGGTGTCCTGCCGGGCCGGCGTGGCTCCGTGGTTGAGTGTCACCGTATGAACCGGGAGGTCACAGTTCGATTCCCAGTCGGGACACATCTCATGTTGCAGGCTCAGCTTCCCAGTGTGGAGCGTGCAGGAGGCAGCCCATCAGTGATCCTCTCTCATCATGGATGTGTCTATCTCTCTCTCCCTCTCCCTTCCTCTTAGAAATCAATAAAAAATTTTTAAAGAAAAAGGGACATTCCTAGATCTATTCTGTCTCAGATCCTGGGGGCCATGCAAACTAACCCAACGTCCTTGTATTCGTCATGAAAATCAATGTGGCGATTCACGGGGCAGTGTTAAATTTCATGGTTCAAGTTGAAGTTATATTTGCTCCCTTCACTTTAAAATACATTCACTTTTCTACCGAATGTGTGTTAGTGCATGAGAGCAGAGCACTAACAAAGCAGCAGTCTAAAGGAATTACCTAGAAATATATGAGGGCATCACAGATGTATGTTTTACACAGGACTCAAAGAGCGACCTGGGATTAGGTGATTTCACCCACCAAATTATCTTGGCAAAATCCTGAAAAGAGCAGCACGAGTTTGTGCACACGGGACTATTTGTCTAGGATTCAGGCCAGCTCAACAGAGGTGGAGAGTGGGGGGCCGTAACGGACTGTACCTCCATGACCGGTCACGTGACCTCTAGACCAGCTGTTGCTGTGCAAGGAATTATCTGAGACCTCGGAGTTACTCCAAGTCCTTGGGTTGTGTTGTAATAATCAAGGGTAAGTTTGCTTTGCAAACGAGAGAGGGCAAGGTGAAAAGGAGAAGGCATCTGTTACTGTTAGGGAGTTGAGCCTTCTAATAAGATTTCTCTTTTAGTGATCCCTTTTTATTTCGACCCTGCTCTGGAAAGAAGGACTTTCTAAACCAGTGGTTCCCAACCTGCTTTTACCCACGCCCCATCTCTAAAATCCTGTCTCCCCGCCCCCCGATCCCGTGACGTAGAATTCTTATTATTCAACAAGTGGACTCCTGTTCACGTGGAGGAAGCCTAAAAGGCCATGTACTTGGTCTAAACAAGCTTCCAAAGAGCGTGGCATCCATCAAAGAGAGAAATAAGAGAATGAAAGGACAGTTGAAGTACCGAGGAAGAAATCACTAAGAAACTGTTTAAAAAATAATAATACCGGGTGATATGAAAAAATAGCAAATAAAGTTTCAAAACATATAATAGGGAGTCGAAATGCATAAATACATTACAATATATATTTCTATACTGTACACGAGGCCTCTAGAACCAGAAGAAATGCAAAAAATCCACTGCTAGGAACTCATTCTTGAATTGGCCCCCTGTGAGGTGTGTGCCCCACATTGGGAACCACTGTTTGAAACTCTCTTACTCTGTCCCTGTGTTTGCAAAGTGGTGATTCCTGAACCACTGAGATAGAGACTCTGTTTTGCAGCCAGGTTTTGGAGTAAAGAGGTTGTAGGTAATAAAGGAGGAGACATTCTAATTGTTCTTGCCAAGGCAGAAGAGCTACACTTTCTTCATGTAAAAAAAAAAATTATACACACACACACACACACACATGAATATATATATATATTTCATTCCATTGATTCTAAGGAAACATACTTTCAGCTTCGTGACCAAGTCCTAAGATCCCTATCATGTTTAGGATTTCAGTGAACAGTTGGTTGATCAAAAGGGAAGAAAGGATTCTCCCCGGAGCCAGCCAATTTTGCAATCAATTTCACATTAGTCAGATGGATGCCCGGGCCAGGCGGAGAGGCCCCGCGGGATTTTTTAAACGCCTGCGTGATTATGGAGTCTTGGAAGCCTGATGGCTTTCCGGGGGGCTGTTTTATGGGAATCACTGGGCTGAAGTCAGTCACTGTGTCAGGGGGCTTCGTCACTGGATGATGAGATTCTCGCTTCTCCTCCTTCTCCTTCTCCTTTTCTTTATCCTGTTAAACAAGCGTCCTCTTTTCCTCTGAATATTCTAGAAAGACAAGTAAGTAGTGCTCTTTCTAGAAGGTGGCAACATGGTGCAGCGGCGTTCTTGCTCCAGAACCAACCTTGATTTTGAAACCTGGTTCCATTGCTGACCAGCGGTTACCTTGCAAAACTCACTCATCAGCACCCCTCAGTTACCCAGTGTTAGGGCTCCACTCACGCCGGTTACCTCCCAGGGCTGATGCTGTGTGGCTTCCATCAGACAGTCCCAGACACACATTGGTGCCAGGCTCAAAATACCGTTTTATTAACACGAATCAGAAAAATATATATATGAGCAACTAAAACTACCGACAGTTTGACTGCTGGGAAATAAACTTTGCCTTCAGGTACATTGTCCCATTCTGGAGTTTTCAAATGAAGGCGACGAAGTTAATTAATCAAATGTAGTTAGCCAGACACCGTGCTAAACAGGGAGAGGCATATAGTTGTAGTTTAAGTCGACATTTTATGACGTTCTTACTCTTTCAAGTGTTTACTTATTCATCATCGACTCATTCAAAGAATCTTTTTACACCGTTTATGTGCCAGACACTGTTCTAGGTATTGGAGGCACAGCAGTGAACAAGACACAAACCTTTCTCTCATGAAGCTTATGCATGCCAGAGAGAGAGAGAGAGAGAGAGAGAGAGAGAGAGAGAGAGAGAGCGCAAATTAGTAAAATAAGCATCATATGTCATGGTGATAAATAGGGGGCACGTGGGAGCATTGTGGGTACTCCTGGAGGTGAGTGGAAGGTGGAAATTTGAAAAAGACAGTGAGTGTTTCACGTATAGAGAAGAGCCAGCCCTGCGCTACCGGGCCAGGGTTCGGGGGCATGGAATGGGGACGTTTTGGGGGGCATTATTCTGCTGACTACAGCCTGTGAGGTCTTTCGATACAGAGCCTATGCAGTGTGTCTGACGCTCTTCCCACATGCAGCAGGAACCTGTCACATAGCAGGCACTTTGTTTTTTTGTTTGTTTGTTTTAATATATTTTATTGATTTTTTTACAGAGAGGAAGAGAGAGGGATAGAGAGTTAGAAACATCAATGAGAGAGACATGGATTATCTGCCTCTTGCATGCCCCCTACTGGGGATATGCCCACAACCAAGGTACATGCCCTTGACCGGAATCGAACCTGGGACCTTTCAGTCCACAGGCTGACGCTCTATCCACTGAGCCAACCCGGTTTCAGCTAGCAGGCACTTTGAATCCTAGGAATTCCAGGATGCAGAGCTCTGCATAAGATGGGAGATCTGTCTAGAACAGTGGTTCTCAACCTGTGGGTCGAGACCCACTTGAGAGTCGAATGACCCTTTGACAGGGGTCGTCTAAGACCATCGGAAAACACATTTACATTACGATTCATTAACAATAGCAAAATTACAGTTATGAAGTAGCAACGAAAATAATTTTATGAGTGGGGGTCACCATGACATGAGGAACGGTATGAAAGGGTCTCGGCATTAGGAAGGTTGAGAACCACTGGTCTAGAAGGAGCTCAGACTACAGGGTCAGAAAAGGATGACCCACCAACTACTTTTGTACAGCCCACAGATAAGGATGACTTGTATACATTTTTTTAAGTGGCTGAAAAGCTCCAAGGAATAATAATCTGTAACACAGGAAAATCAGGCAGGTCCATTTTGTGTCCACAGACAGTCGTATTGGAACATAATCACGCTTACTCATCTATGCGGCACTCATGCTCCCGTGGCGGAGTCGGTAGTTGTGACAGAGACCAGATGGCCGAAAAACCTAAAAGAATGACTTTCCAGGGGGAACTTGCTGACCCTTGCTCTAGACTCGCCAAGGCCAGAGAGCTTTTGTGATGATGGAAGCACTACTGTCTGATGTGGTAGGCAGGAGCCGCATGTGGCACTCGACGTGAAGCCTGTGCCCCGGGAAACTGACTTACGTTTTATGCAATTAGCATGGATTTCCACTGAAAGGGCCACCTGTGACTGGCGGCTCCTGCATGGGCAGCTCAGCGCTGGGAGAGGACCTGAGGAGTATGAAGATGCTGCTGATGTGAAATGATGGTGAGAGGATCATTTCACCGTGTGCCAGGAACCGTACTGAGACCAAGGATGATGCTCTTTAAAAAAAAAATTTTTTTTGTTACATGGATGTAGTCTTCTACTGATTGGTACGAGGTTGTTGCAATTGGATGCTTTATAACCCCAACTTTTCTGCTTCACTTTGTTTTATTTTGTCTTTTTTTTTTTCATTATATATTTTATTGATTTTTTTTTACAGAGAGGAAGGAAGAGTGACAGAGAGCCAGAAACATCGATGAGAAAGACATTGATCAGCCGCCTCCTGCACACCCCCCACTGGGGACATGCCCGCAACCAAAACACATGCACCCGACCGGAATCGAACCTGGGACCCCTCAGTCCGCAGGTCGACACTCCATCCACTGAGCCAAACCAATTTCAGCTATTGTTGTTTGTTTTTTTTTAATTATATTTTCAATGATTTCAGAGAGGGAAGGGGAGAGAGAGAAAAATTTCCACTGAGAGAGAAATTTCAATGATGAGAGAGAATCATCCATCAGCTCCCTCCTGCACACCTCCTACTGGGGATGGAGCCCTGATTGGGAATCAAACCATGACCTCCTGGTTCACAGGTCGACGCCCACCCACTGAACTACACCAGCCAGGCAAAGATGATGCTCTTACAATTCCCATTTTTCAGAGGAGAAAACTGAAGCTGAGAGAGATTAAATGACTCACCAAAGGCCACGCAGCCAGCGCGTGGCAAAGATGAAAGCCAGGGAGACTCACCCCACAGCTGTCACAGCAACCAAGAGCCCATCCCACCTCAGTAAGACGACACATTGACACGCTGAATTATGACACGTGTGTGAATGCGAGGGGTGCTATGAGAGGAGTGAAAACGAGGCAGGGAAACGAACAGGGGAAGAACATCTGGTCAGGGAGGAGACGGACATCATCATGAGTGTGGGACTTTGACATTTGAGCAGGATTTTGACGGATAGCTGTATGCTTGTAAGCGAGGAGGACCGATGTCCTAGACCGAGGTGCGGTGCTGGGAAGGTGGAGGGGGTGCTAAGGGATTGGAGAGCAGCCCAGTCTGGAAACCCAGGTGAGCTTCACTAGCCAAGGGCCACCAACGTTCTCTTGTCCCATGGGGGTCCTTCCTCTATTTCATCAACAATGACAGGGAAACGCCCGGACCTCCCTTCTCCCAGGGACTGGAAGCTTCTCGTCAAACTGGAGGAGAACTTGACAGTTCAACATTTGAATTTCAGTATTCTCCCCACTACCGCAGCCACCCAAGCCTGGTTTCTGTTCTTACTTATGTTTCTTCTGAACTTAATGATTCTTCTTCTTCACGAGTGAATGCGGTTTTATTATGCGCTTAGGTGTTGTCATGCTCCTGGGGTCCTTTGGTGTCTGGGTGTCAGTAACAGAATCGGTTGGAGTTGGGTGAGGATCAAGGGCGAAGGCAAGAAGATAAGCCTGGAAAGATAAGAGGCCAGGCTGAGAAGAGAAGTCGGGGTCTGGCACTGGGCAGGGAGGCTCCAGCAGGCTGGTGCCATGTCTGCCCTGAAGGTGCCTCCTGAGCCGGCCGGGTGCCCACCCCGTGCCCCTTTCTCCGGAAGCCTCGGCTGGGATCCTGGCAGCTCCCCACTCAGTTCTTGGAAACCTGGCAGTGACCCCACTTCCATCCCCTGCTTGCTTCCGGGCCTGGCTCTGAGGCTGGGGGGTGTCAGCTCCGAGCGTTAACCCCAAACGTCCTTAGTTTCAATCCTGTCGTTGACATCGGAGAACACGCTGGCCTCCGGCCATCGTTCTAAAGCACACCCCGACCCGGCGGCTGCCTCCTGGGAGACTTCTGCTTGTTCTCAGATGAAAGCCTCAGTTCATTCACTCTGCTCACAGTCCTGGTGTACACCCCACACCTGCGCTTGGGTGAGTTGTTGGACTTCTCTCTGCCTCAGGCTCCTCATCTGTAAAATGGGAATGACAACCGTACCTACCTCCAAAGGCTCTGGTGAGGGGACACATGGGAACAGTCCCCTCGGCGAAACATAGAGCGTCGGCCTGCGGACTGAAGGGTCCCAGGTTCGATTCTGGGCAAGGGCATGGACCTTGGTTGCAGGCACATCCCCAGTAGGGGGTGTGCAGAAGGCAGCTGATCGATGTTTCTCTCTCATCGATGTTTCTAACTCTCTCTTCCTCTCTGTAAAAAATCAATAAAATATATATATATATTAAGAGAGAGAACAGTCCCTGACACACAGCAAGCACTCTGCATGTGTGTTACCCTATTGTTACGAGCTCTTCAGACTCATCTGTTGTGGGTTTCCCTGCGTAGATTCTGGCTACACGCATCCTGAATTACTTGCAGTCTCCCACATGCCCTGCAGCCTGTGGCCTCTGACCTCTGGGTGCTTTGCGTCAGTTTCCTTTCTCTGGAAAGTGTCCATCTTCCCCTCCCATCCCCAGCTCTTCCTCATTCTTATCTCAGCAGAGATGCACCTCTTCCGGAAAGCCATCCCTGACTACTATGCACTCTCTCTCCACCACGTCTATTTGTGCCCCCCCACCCCCCAAAGACAGAGGCTGTGTGTGGCTCGCTCTTATCAGAACTACCACAGTTCCTGGTAGAGTAGGTACCCATGGAACTGTTTCTGAATGAAAGGATGATTGCCCCGGACAACTCAAAGCGCACTAACGACGGAAGTGTGTGCATTAGAATGATGCAAATCTGACATAAGATGACATGATCAAGTTCCAACCATATAATTTTGAAGCCGGAGAGACTCTTAAGCTGTTTCTACTATATTCCACTTGGTGGCACCACTCCAGCTGGTACCCACCAGCCTGTCTCAGGATCAGTCTCAGGACTGTATGCTTTGCCTAAAGTGCAAACATCTTTTATATCCCTGACCAGGACTGAAGAATTGGTGGACAGTAGGAAAATCGGAAGGAGCAGGGAAATTGAACTGTATCAAGGAGATTCGAGGATAAGAAGGGTCTGCGAGAACCTGGGAGCATGGCCAGGCGGTTAGCTGAAAACCCCAGAATGCCAAACTCAGTTCAGAGGGCAAGGGGCATCCTGGAGGCAGGAGAGGGAGGAAGAAGAGGGAAGTAAGTAGATAAGACAGTTCAGCAGCCACAGATGAGAAGACATTCAGAAAAGGGGCACCGAATTCCATCCTGGGATCCAAATCCAGGAGCAGGCAGGACTGGGCAGCGAGCCAGGATTCAGTCCAGAAGGGCCAGCCAACGCTGCTTACTAAGGCTCACCAATAACCATCGCGAAGACCATCACATATAGAATGTTTATTTCAAAGTGGAAAAGGTATTAGGGTTTCTCAGTGCAGGTATTGGGACCTTTTTTCCAATGCTTTTCTTCAAGTTACAGGGAATTTCTTCTTTAATCCTCACCCGAGGATACTTTTTTCCATTGATTTTTATTTTTTATTTTTTTTATCTGTACCCATCACCGAGGGAGAGCCGTTGGTTGTTACCATTTTATTTTTTTTAATATATTTTATTGATTTTTTACAGAGAGGAAGGGAGAGGGATAGAGAGTTATAACCATAGATGAGAGAGAGAGACACCGATCAGCCGCCTCCTGCAGGACCCCTACTGGGGATGTGCTCGCAACCAGGATACATGCCCTTGACCAGAATTGAACCTGGGACCTTTCAGTCCGAAGACCGTCGCTCTATCCACTAAGCCAAACCGGTTTCAGATCCATTGATTTTTAGAGAGAATGGAAGAAAGAGGGAGAAACAAAAAGAAATATTGATAGAAGAGAAACATTGATTGGTTGCCTCCTGCACGTGTCCCAACCAGGAACCGGACTGGGGAGGAGCCTGCAACCAAGGTACGTGCCCTTGACCAGAATCGAACCCAGGACCCCTTTGGCCCATCCATAAGCTGATGCTCTATCCACTGAGCCAAACCAGCTAGGACCAGAGAAAAATTTTAATGTTCATTGTTGAAAATATTACATATGTCCCCATTTGGGTTTTTTTGCCCACTGACCCCTTCTAACCCCCGCCCCACAGAGAATTTTTGTGTTGGTCTTCTACACAAAATAGACAGCCACTGAGCTGTGGAGTGATGAGCGGTCAGTGAGCTATAAGATGGACTCACCTGCTCTGGGCTCCGCCTTCAGGTGAGCACGGGTCTGAGTTGGCCAAAGCATAGCCTCGGCTCGCCTTGCAGTTGTGACTATTGACGGGGTGACCACGGTCATTCTCAGGGTCTTCCCTTCTAGGATGATGTGAAGACCACACATGAACGAACCAGCCGTTTCCTAATTATCCAATTAGGAGCCTGGAGACTTTTGTCATGTTATTTTCCAGGTCAGGACGCGGGACTTCCGTCAGTCAAAGTTGTGTAGGTAAGCAAGGACACAGACCCTAGGTGACCTAAGTAGAAAAGGGCGCTATTGAATGACTATTAGGTGACGCACAGAACTTCTGGAAACGTGTAAGAAGAAGCTTGGGAAAATGTGTCAATTGGGGACAACACTCAAAATCACACTGTGGCCCAGCTGGTTTGGCTCAGTGGATAGAACGCCAGCCTGTGGACTGAAGCGTCCCAGGTGATTCGAGTCAGGGGCCCATGCCCAGGTGGCAGGCTTGATCCACAGGAGGCAGCCAATTAATTATTCTCTCTCATCATTGATGTTTCTCCCTTCCTCTCTGAAATCAATAATGTGTGTGTGTGTGTGTGTGTGTGTGTGTGTGTGTGTGAGAGAGAGAGAGAGAGAGAGAGAGAGAGAGAGAGAGAGAGAAACTAGGTAAGGACATGATTCAGGATCTGCCCCGTGGGACGTGAGTGGACAAGCAGTTAGTGACAATGCAGTCTTTGACAGTCCCTGTATTTTCCCGGCGCCTTTTGATCCAAGTTTCAAATGAACATTAAGCAGCGTGACAGCTTCCTGATTACTTGCTCTAGTCTGGTCCATGCAAACTTGGAGGAACAGCTATGAGCATCGGTCCCTCCTGATGGCAGATCCAAGGTGCCATCTTGCTGGCCAGTCTCCCACCTGTGCTGTGCATTGCCCTGACCCTTTTGCACCACGTTCTTGCTGGTCCGCTGAGACTGTGAGCTTTGGAGTGTAGGCTGTGGTCCTTAATCTCTGCGTTCTCAACACCTAGCGCCTGCGGTGTAGAGGCTCAGAAAATATATTTAAAGGCTTCCGAATCTGATGTCTATGGGTGGATGGGCTTCGAGATCTGTGAGCACCCTGAAAGAGGATGACAAATGTCATATATATGGGTGGGGGAGAGAAAAAGAGAGAGAGAGAGGGGAAGAAAGGAAGAGAGAAAGAGATCCTGGAATAAGTAGATACGTGGTCAGTTAAATGCTATGTTAACACAGGTACATGAATAAGATTTGTTGACTTTATCAATTTGGCTCTAGTCAACACACTCAAAGGTCTCTGTGGGTGACAGATCAATCACTATTTTATTTTTTAATGCTCCTACTAGGAATCGAACCGTAACCTCCTGGATCATAAATCAATGCTCAACCACTGAGCTATGCAGGCTGGGCCCAATCCCTATTTTTTTTTTAAAGCCTTAGCATTAGTTGGAAATAGCATAGGTATAGAAAATGGATATTCACAGAGAGAACCTTTAGAAGAGACTCCTATAAATATCTGGGCTGAACTTGAATCATACTTGAAATGAGTAATTTTACATGTCAATGTGGCTAGTTCATGGTCCCCCTCGGGTCTAGAGGTTGTTGAGAAGGCATTTTTTAGATGTGATTGGCCTTTAATCAGTACACTTTGGGCAAAGCAGATTACCTTCCATCTTGTGGGTGGGCCTCACCCACTCAGTTGAAGGCCTTAAGAAAAAAGATTGAGGTCCCCCGAGGAAGAACTATCACCCGGCTTCACTCAAACTCAAGGTGGCAACATCAGCTCTCCCCCAAGTTTCTAGCTTGCTGGTGTGCCCTTCAGACTTCAGCCTCGCCAGGGCTCCCGTCACATGAGCCGATTCCTTAAACCACATTCCTTCCTCCCTATATGTACATTCCATCGGCGATGTTTCTCTGGAAAACCTAAGAGAGTACTCCCTGTCTCTCTTGTTGAACATTGTGGGTTTACACAGGCTATTTTGGACGAAGACATGTTTTGGCTGAAGATATTGTTACTTGGAAATCTCTTGACTATCAGACCCAAGATTACCACTCTTCTGGTTTTGTGGTGGATGTTTCCAGTTATGCTCAAGATAAGTGCCCTTCTCTGTTTAGATAAGCTTTTGCTAGGGAGAAAAGTAGGGAGTCTTTGGCCATTTGCGTGCTGCCGGAATTAAGTCTGAAAACAAACCTTGGGTTCAATTTCATTTTGTTCCAAGCGTACATCCTCAGCGCCACGGCACACCACACATAGGTGCTAAGAGTCTGAAAAGTTCCCACCCCCCGAAATCTCAAACCGGTGGGCCTGCCCTCCACCAAAGGAAGCTTCGAGCATAAGAAACGCTAAGAAATGGACCACCAAAGCGTTCTCTCTTCTTATGGTTCGGTTCTCAGTTCTACTTCTTCCTGCTGAACGCACTGCTGGTATTCAGTTTTCCAATGGTTTGCTATTGCTTCACGCACATTGTTAACAGCAACTAAGGAATTTTGCTTTAAAGAGGACATTTTTCCTCGCAGCCTCACCCTAGACGCTTACTTTGTTGAGCTCTCTGAGGACACAGGCCAAAGGACAGGCCGACAGACCTCGGAATCCAGGGCAGAGGCCCTCTGGAGAAGGGGAAACCCCAGACACGACAGTGGAGCCATGAGCACTTCTGAAATGGAGCTTACAAGTCATTCTCACGACCTCACCGAAGGAGCATTCACATCACTGGGGAGCCGCCGAGGCTGTATGGCTTTTCAGAACAGCTGTCTCCCTGACCTCTAACCCAGGCTCCAGGGCCGCTGCCCAGTTCCGGTTTTATCTTTTAAGGCCCCTGCATCGGAGGAGTTGGCAGCTCGAACAGGGTTGAGCACGCCTGACACAGGAAGCGGCCCGTGGCTGGACTGAGTAGCTGAAAGGGACACGGATGGCAGGGCTTTAGCAAGGAAGCAGCTGCCACTCGGGGCACTCAGTTCATATCATCGTGGTGTTTCCTTATTCTAAGGGTCCTGATTGTCTTAGGAAGATAACCCTAATGGTGGGGACACAGCACACTTCGTACAGTTTGGGTGGCTCTTTAGCAAGGGGAGGAAATGGGGGAGGCAAATTCACATTTATTCATGTGTCCCACCCTGTGCTGGGCACGTCATTTATGTGCTGGAGGCCCCAGTGCACGAAATTCGCGCTAGGGGCTTGGCCCTCGCAGCCCTGGCTTCTTCTGGAAGGTTCTCCAGTCTAATTAGCATGCTGCACTTTCATTACAGATGCACGCTGCGAAGGAAGGAGCGTGATGAAGACCACTGCCTGTGTGGCCTTGCGCACTCACATCGCTTAACCCTTCCACGCCCCCTTTTCCTTCTGTAACAATAACAGTAATAATAATAATACCCACGTCACAGAGTTATTATGAGGATTAAGTTAATTGTTCTGTGTAAAGCGCTCAGAACGGTGCCGGGAACTCGGTAAGTGGTACGTACGTGTTTGCCATTATTTTCTTTCCTACGTCATCTTAACACCTCCTGGCTTGTCCTTTTATAATTGAGGAAACTGAGGCTCACGGGGATTAAGTCAATTGCCGGAGGTGGCACAGCCTGAAACCCAACTCAGATTTATCTGGCTGAACTGTGTTCTTCTCGGAACAGGACCGGGCCTGCTCAATGCTATCGAATTCCCTGTCCTGCTTGCCAGCGCCGGGTTCAGTTTATTAGCGCTTCTTTGTACTGACAAGGGTGAAACCCTATATGACTCAGGTTCTGTCTTTAATCCTCCGTGCCACCCATCCCTGGCAAAAAGCCAGTGGTCAGCATGGAGGGGTACCGAGTCGGGGGAGGGGAAACTTTCCTCTCACATGTCCCCCCTGGAGGAATAACCACTTTTTCTGGTGTTGCCTGTGCTTCCTCTCTCGGAAAGCAGAGCGAGAACCATATCTAACTAGAATATTCTAATGAGCAGGACTCTTATTACAGCCCCGGGGAGTGAGGGGAGCAGTTGGCCTCCTGCATCAGGGCTGCCCAACCGAAATATAACACCAGCGATATACATAATTAAAAATTGTCTAATAGCTACATTAAACAGGCAAAAAAACAACAACGGTGAAGTTAATTTTAATCACATATGAGGTAATATATCCAAGCATTGCCATTTCAACCTGGAATCAATATAAAAATTATTCGTGAGATAGTTTATGTATTCAATTTTATTTTATTTTTTTAAATATATTTTGTTGATTTTTCACAGAGAGGAAGGGAGAGGGATAGAAAGTCAGAAACATCGATGAGAGAGAGACATCGACCAGCCGCCTCCTGCACACCCCACACTGGAGATGTGCCCGCAAGCAAGGTACATGCCCCCGACTGGAATCGAACCTGGGACCGTTCAGTCAGCAGGCCGACGCTCTATCCACTGAGCCAAACCGGTCTCGGCTTATTTTATTTTTTAAAAAATATTCTTTTTATTGATTTCAGAGAGTTGGGAGAGGAATAGAAACATCAATGATGAGAGAGAATCATTGACCAGCTGCCTCCTGCACACCCCACCCTGGGGATCCAGCCCCAAACCCAGGCATGTGCCCTGACGGGGAATCCAACCCCGACCTCCTGGTTCAGAGGTCCATGCTCAACCACTGAGCCAGCTGGGCAGGCAGGGCTATGAGTTCAGGTTTATATTCCTTGTATTGACACCTCCAGCCCAGGATGCATATATGCCAGGCGAGTACCACAGGTACCAGTCAGACCCAAGGACCCGTGGACTCCCAGGGCCTATTCATTTAGCGACTTTATCTGTAGAAACCTGTCCCCTCTCGCCCTTTTTTCCTCCAGGATCAGATACTCTGATGGGGAAAAACATGGCTGAAGCAGCCAAATCGCTCCCCCTCCCCCAGTCATCCTCCACTGGTGCAGCTTCTGTGGGCAGTGGAGATTGCGTGTGTGTGTGTGTGTGTGTGTGTGTGTGTGTGTGTGTGTGTGTGGTTACAGAGCGTCCGTGCCTATCTCTCTGCACGCTGTGTGCTTCTCACCACCCGGGGTGGGTGGGCGGGATGGGGTGGTGGTGGTGGTATTTCAGGTTGCAGCAGGGCGCAGGCCGGTCTTGGACCCTGACAACATCCTTTCCAGTGCCCTGTGCCCACGGGGACGGTGTGGCCTCCACTGACGACAGCACCCCCGGAGGGGAGAGCAGCCCGATCCGCCCGAGCCAGACGCTGTGCAGGGCTCAGGTTTCCTGGACCGGATGGCGCGGGCCGGGGCCGGAGGCTCGCGCGGCGCTGGGAGGAGGGCACAGGATGCGCGGCCGGGCGTGCGCCTCCCGGGCATCCGCCCGCGCTCGGCCCGCGGCGCAGCTGCTGCTGCAGATCCGCGGGGGCCGCCGCCGCCGCCGCCGCCGCCTCCTCCGGGCCTGGAAACGGCACGAATCTGCCCGCGGGGGCCCCGCGTCCTCCCCTGCAGGGGCGGAGCCGACCACCTGACATCCGAGACGCCCCACGTGGGCTGCGGGGGTGGGATTGGGGGCGTGGGGTGGGAAGGAGGGAGAAAAAGCGGAGGCGGCGGGAGAGAGAGGAGAGAAGAGGAGAGGAGAGGAGCGGAGGAGAGAAAGGGAGCTCCTGATCGCCGCGCGGAGAGGGCGCAAAGGGCAGCGGGAAGGACCAAGGGGACCCTGAGGCATCGGGAGAGCAGCAGGTAAGGAGGCGCAGGTGAACAGGAGGGAAGCGCCCGGCTAGCAACAGTGGGAGGAAAAGGCGAAGAGGCGGGAGTGAGAAAAGGGCTGCGGATAACGGAGGAGAGAAGAAGGAGAGAAGAGCAGAAGGGGTACGATTCGAGGGTGAGGAGGAGCGGGGAAGGGCAAAGGGGGTCCTTCAAGAAGGGGCGGCCGAGTAAATGGGGCCGCTCGCTGCGCCTTTAAGGTTGCCAAGGCGACGGCTCTGGCCAGAACGAGGCGCATTGACGTCAGTAGCCGAGCGCTGATTGGCTGCGGCCGGGTCGTTTCCGGTGGAGCCGCCGCGGAGCCGCTATCGCAGAGTGGGTCCGGGCTGGGCAGGGAAGCGCCG
>PVJN01050292.1:0-15670 GCA_004026805.1 Lasiurus borealis
AAAAAAAATACTACTAAAACTCCCAAATCCATAATCTACACTGATTTCAAACTGCTGTCTCCACCTGTCATGCTGGGAAACTGTTGGTCCTTAGGTTTTTCTTTTGTTTTGTATAGTTCTGAGAGAGCTCAGAAAAGCGCTGTAGTGGAGCCATATGGTCTGAGACACAGAACCAACCCCTCCAATCTCAAGAACTTAAAGGTTTGGTGAGGCCATTCTAGGATATGTTCCAAAGCAAAGAATGTTGTCACTTTTCTGACAATGCATAAACTCAATGCAACAGTCTTTCTGCTTCTTCTATATTGAAATTCTATTTCAGAGGGAAAAAATGGCAGTGAAATAGACAGATGTGTCCCAAGCTTTGTCCCTGAGCAGATAGAAAGAATAGCTGAGGGTCACACTGAGAATGTTTGTTGGTGAGTTGAGGGACAGCTCTACTCCAGGAGATGGTGGGGAACTGCTAGACAGGGCTCCCCTGACCAGGAAGCTCCCCTCTGCTGAGTTCACTCCTGAAGCATCTGGCTCAGATGCAGAGACCAAGCCATCTTGAAGGGGAAAGTGGATGTTATCAGAAACCTGAAAACCTACAACTGCAGCACCCACTGTACCTCAGAGCAGTGGTCCCAGTTGGTGCAAACATGTGAATTCAGAGGAGCTCTACACTCCAAAACAGAAAAGTCAGATTTTGCCTCAGATAAGGAGAGAGAGAACTACATAACCAGACATCTGGAGAAGAGAGATCAAGGGGAGACAAAGAAACATCCCCCATATCAAAGAAGAGCAGGCATCACCAGAAAAGGAAGTAAACGAAATGCAGGCAAGCAACATGCCAGAGAAAGAATTCAGAGAAATGGTCATAAGGTGGCTGAAAAGAATGGAAGACAAATTCGACAATATAAGTAAGAATCAAGAGGAAATGAAGAATCAAGAAGAAATGAAAAATGACATCACTGCTGTAAAGAACTCAATAGAAAGCATCAAAAGTATACTAAAAGAAGCAGAGGACTGCATGAGTGAACTTGAAGACAAAGTAGGAAAAAATACTCAAGTGGAGCATCTTCTAGAAAGAAAATTAAAAAGCAGGAGAAGAGCCTAAGGGAACTTTGGGACAAAACAACATTTGCATAATAGGAGTTCCAGAAGGAGAGGAAACTGAGCAAGGAATTGAAAACCTGTTTGAAAAAAATAAATGACAATTTTTTCCTGATATAGGGATGAAAAAAACCTACACAAGAAGCTCACAGAGTCCCAAGCAAAATAAACCCGAAAAGACTGACGCCAAGGCACATTATAATTAAATTGGCAAACACTGACAACAGAGTAAGAATCTTAAGAGCAGCCAGAGAGAGACAGAACGTTACCTACAAAGAAACCGCCATCAGATTAGTGACTAATTGTTCAACAGAAATTCATCAGGCCAGAAGGGAATGGAATGAAATATACAAAGTCATTCAAAGGAAGGGTGTGAATCTAAGAATAATGTGCCCAGTAAGGCTATCATTCAAAAATTGAAGGTGAAATCAGGAGCTTCACAGACAAAAAACGATTAAAGGAATTTATTACCACCAAACCAGCAATGCAAGAAATGCTAAAAGGTCTGCTGTAAAAAAAAAAAAAAAAAAAAAAATTGGAAGTGAAGAAGGAACTCAGGGGTAAAGACTAAAAATGGCGACAGATAAGTACCTAACAATAATAACTTTAAATGTAAACGGATTAAATGCTCCAATCAAAAGACATAGGGTAATAGATTGGATAAGAAAACACGACCCATATATCTGTTGTGTACAAGAAACCAACCTCAGGGGGAAAAAAGCACGCAGACTGAGGGTGGTGGGATGGAAAAAATTTTTTCAGGCAAATGGAAATTAAAAAAAAAAAAATCTGGGGTAGCAATACTTATATCTGACAAATTAGATCTCAAAGTGAAGGACATAACAAGAGATAAGGAAGGCCACTTCATAATACTAAAGGGAAATTCAATTTCATTTCAAAAACAAAAGTTGAGTTAAATCAAACTTTTTACAATTTACTGCAAAGATTCTTAACTTCTTAAAGAAGCTATGTCCTCTATTGGACAAAATGTCCAGAAGGTTAGGCATCCCGTGGATAAATACTGAGCTATGATTTTGTTTCCATTTTTCTGAAATGTGTGCAGTGTCTTGTTTACAAATGTAACAGTCAAAAGCAGAATTTGAGAGGGTGGAGGCACGTGGAAAGTGGGCGGGGCTGACAAAGTGCAATATGAAGGATCTTATTTTGATGCAAATATTGTGTAGCTTGACTGTATTCAAGTCAGTGTCTGATTGTGACATTGTACTATGACTTTGTAATATCTCCACTGAGGAAACTGGATAAAGGGTGCACAAAACATTCTGCATTTTTCTTACGACTACATGTGTGTTTACAATTATATCAACATAAAAAGTTTAACAAAAAACAAGTGAAAATCCATATGGAACAAAAGAAACTAAGGGGTGGTATCAAATCTTATTCCAAGGTTTGAGAAGCTATGCTGTGCCCAATGTTATAACTGTAATCAATTAAAAATAAAATTAAAATGTTTTCCCCAAATTATATTTCCCCCTGATAATAGCAAATCTATGTAATTTCACCCCTTTGCTTTTTCAGCAATTTAACCACCTGCCTTCACAGAAATAAGTAAAAGCAATGCACATGACCTCCTCAAGATCTCTAAATGCATTCTGAAAGTTGCCAATGTTCTTCATGGCCACTGAACTAGTAATTAAATTACGACTGTTTATAAAATTTTGAACTGATTTTGGTCTTGCTTGCTTTCATAGCACATCTCTGGATTTGCAATTTTATACTCATAATGTGATTTATTTGGCCTGTAAATTCCAAGAGGGCATGATCCATGTCTGGTTTTACTAACTTTGTCTATCTCATAGAGTCTGGAAGATAATAGGTATTTTATAAATTAAAATACAAATTAATGAATGACTCTTTCTCTCTCTGCCCATTTCATCAATTTCATTGTCCTACCAGCATAGAATCACTTACCTTTTTGCCCAGATATTTCACAGGGAAATAGGCCCAAGGTAGATATGGTTACATAGATATAGATAGATATAGATATAGATATAGATATAGATATAGATATAGATATAGATATAGATATAGATAGATTAGATAGATATAGATTAGATATAGATGTAGATTTTCCACTTAAATTTAGTTCAGAAGAGGCTCATCAATCTTTACTTATCCATTAAATTAAAATAAAATAGCATATTTATGAAGTTTTATGAAGGAAACATTGAAAAGATAGTTCAAGTTGCTTAGTGAAAAGAATTTTGCTATCAAAATACAACCTTATAAGCCACAGTTAAAACAAAAATGCAATCAGGAAAATTACTTGAAATGTTTATGTTTACTTCCAGTTTTCAAATTAAAGTAGAGCATCATGTTCCTGTGGGTTGTCATTCAAATGCTCTCTTCCTCTCCTGATTCCTATAAATGCAGTAGCTGATAAACTTCTTTCTTTAGAAGTAGAATTACTAACCCAAAACTGACTTTTTTCTTTCCTGGTAACTTCATTGCTTGTATGATTCCCAGAAATCACAGGCACATCCAGTTCAAGTTCTTTATTCAGTAGGCACTCACTTCTGCTTTTAAAACTGTCATGTAAAATCTCTGCTGAGTACTATTGAACTACCTTAGTTTATAAGTCATTTAACCCTAAATTGAATGAGAGATCATTCAGGTGAACGAATTTCTCATCTCAACCAGAATCTTTCCATACAGGATCTTTGACAAATGCTGTTTCATCTGGGTTTTGGTTGGTAACCAGTGCTTTGTGAATAGTACCATTTGGAAAGACAGTGTATGAAGCCCTTTCTTAGTTTACTAAATGTATTGATTGATATAAGGCAACAAAGATAATCTTTTTAATAGTCAAAATGAAAATAGTTAAAAAATACTTCATTCAGAGCTTACCTGATACACAGAAAATGATGAAGAAATAGCAGTGGTTAACACCAGAAATTATATATAAGAGTAGCTTAAAGAAGCAATTGGTTAGAGGAAGGAACTAAGGGGCTAAGTTTGAAACTAGGCATGTAGAACAAGTACAATGCACATATTCAGATTTCTATGGGATAGTTTTGAAGCATCCATCTTATATAAAAACTGCTATTTGAAATTTTAACCTTGCTATTTGGCTTCTGTAAATGTTTGCTTGCTTAAGTAATAAGGAAAATGAGACTACTCTCACTCCAGAGAGGCCATTCAACCTTCCCAGGACAAATTTATCAGTGCTGGCACCAGGCCAGGCCTCTGGTTGAAGTCTCAAGGCCCCAGCAGGTAGGGGCTCTTTAAGAACTTGCAAAAGGGTTGAGAACCTTCCCATACTAGGGAGACAAAGAACATATAAATAGGGAATATTCCTCCATGTTGGGGCCCAAAATTTGAGAGACATTTTCCTCTGGACCAGCACATAATAAATATAACTTAAAACTCTCCGAGCATTGCTTGATTTAATCCAGTTCTCTGTAACAGTTTTGGGTTGGGATTGATGGATATTCGGAAGAGACATATTTTCCCATTAGACTCTGACCGGTTGTTTTTATTATTCCGAGCTTTCTTTTAGAGCCTCCATTCCCTCAGCATACCCTCTTCTGTATTTAAGATCTAATTCCTCACTATTTTTCTCCTTTCTCTCACACCCTTCATATTGAAGCTAGGATATTCTGGACTTTTCTCCTTCCTTTCTTTAAGTTGTTACTTTAAAAATAAAAAAAATAATATCTAGGAATTGTAGAAAATTAGGAAAAAAGAAGAAAAACTCATCCAGCAATCTTATCACATAGATGTGAGGGCTCAGCATACTTCTCTGTAGAAGGCCAGTTAGGAAATATTTTCACCTTTGTGTGCCTGTGTTCTGTTGAAACTACTCCCTCTACCATTGTCGTGTGAAGGCAGCCCTAGACAATATGTAATGAGTGGGTGTGATTGTATTTTAATAAAACTTTATTTACAAAACAGTTGGCCGGCCAGATTTGGCTAGTGGGCTATATGGTATTCCTAACCTCTGACCTAGAGAAAACCACTGTTGACATTTTAATTTCTTTCATTACAGATATACCCATGTATACCATGTATGTTCTTAAAAATGTATTCATGCAATACATTATTGCTTAGTAATTTGCATTTTCTTTTCACCTTTTAAAGAAACTAAATATATCTTGGAAATCTTTCTCTGACTTCTGGAGTATTCTCCTTTTTTTTTAAAAAAGTATTCATACCTATTTTGTTGAGTTTTTGTGTGCTAAAGTACCATCCTTCGTTTAAATGTTTGAGTTTCAGGCTTTGTAACATTCTCAAATTATGAGTGATGGTAAGTCTTAGTACATAAACACAGAGTAAAACATTTTACTAATTAAGTGGTTCCCCTTCCTCCCCCCCCTTTTTTTCACCCCACTGGAGCCTCAGGGGAAGTTTTTGCCTGTGGGGGAGACAGGTCAGGCCCTCCTGACTCCCGAAGACCCAAACACCCCAGACCTAAGAAAGATGGGCGACCCCAGAATCTTTAAACCACAGCAACTGGACATGCTACGGACCTGGAAAAAAGAGAGCCAACAGAAGAATGGTTGGGGGACAGTTGTCCCAAATCCAGCCTCCACCACCTGGACCCCCTTAATTTCTGTGTTAACCTGATGGAGGTAACCCTGATGCTGCTGGCCCTTGACCGGGTTGCCCAGGCCAACAGCCTGCCTGCAAACCGATATCCAAGTCACCCACCTGGCACCGAACCCTAACCATCTCTGCCCCGCATCCCTTCACCCTTGGCCAAGCATCCCCTCACCCCCTACAATAAGAAGCAGGGTACAGTCTGGGATAAGGTGGGGGAGGAGGGTGGGAGGACACCAAGAACGGAGTAGGGGTTTGGGGGTAGGGGTCCGCAGCTCAGGGGCTTCAAGGACAGGAGGTCAGGGAGAAATGTGAGGGGTTGCAGCGAGATGGAGGCGGCCCACTGAAGGACCACAGAGGGAAAATCTCCAGGGAGGCACCCGGAGGAGGGAGAGGCGCTGCTATGCCTGTGTCCTGAAATTCCAACAGGAAGAGTGCCCAGGCAGGCTTTTTGGTAACCTGGAAGGAGGCACATAGGACTGGAGGCGGAGAGTATGTGGGGAGTTGGGCAATGGGGGTGGAGGTTGAGGGGGAGGGGGTATGTAGGAGGGGGACTATGTAAGCCCCTCTTCCCACTGGCTGTTTCTCTCACGACCAGCAGGGGCTGCAACCAGTAGGCATCCCGCCCCCCACAGTTGGGAAACTGTGAGTTCTGATCAAGGTAATTTTTAAAAACAATTTCACAAGGAAGCAATGCCATTTTTATATTGTTACCAGAGATGCCGGGGCTGCAAGACTTGATGTATTTTCAGGTGAGCAGATTTGCTTTCTTTTTCTTCTTCTTTTTTTCTTTTTCTACAGGAAAAGCCTGTAGTTATTTTGCTTTTATTTTATTCCATGAAATCCACCCACATGCTATAGATGTGTAATGTAATCTAAGTGCTTCGTGATTACAGTGGCCCCATAGAGCCGGATTGAGATAAATACGCTGCTGGGGTGACATTGTTCACTTGTGACAGGGCCTTTTACAAAATTAGATCTTTCAGGGTTATGGGAAAGCCTCAGACTGATTCGAAGGCACTTGTCTGCCACGAGAAAACAGTTTTATTTTTAAAAGAGTGTTAACTTAGCAAGTATTTATAATTAAATGTGCATTATTCTCAACTTATTGCAGTAAGTGAATGTGCAGTATGAATGTTCAAGTGCTATAAAATTCACACCAAATACATTTCCTTCATTAATTTAATTTCTAAGCACAAGTGTTTATTGCTCTTATTAGTTCATTTCATTAGAATTTGGTGTTAACGAGGTTAGATTCTGTGATCCAGCCCTGCAGTGAAGACTCTCCTAGAGAAACACCATGGTGTTAAAATGACCTCCACCCCCAACTGTGCCAGATCTCCTGTAGATGCTGGCTAATATTGGCTATTGGTCATAGGCGAGAGAATACCGTCCACGATGTAAATCCATATCGATATTTAAAAAGCAACTCAGTTCAAAGTGTTTAGATTCTGTGCAGGTGGGTGTGTATGTTTCACACAGGAGAAAGACATGGACATCTTGAGATATCTGAAATGTTATAAATTACAGTATTCTTCCCATTCTACCTCCATGTTCTGAAAAGGACATGTCATTCTTTATCACTAATAAGTGCTCCGTGGGAGTATGGAGCTTGGTGATCAAACCCAGAACTAGGCACTGCCCACCAGTGGCTTCAGGCTTTCCCTGGGAGCTGGTCTGTCCTGAGAATAGGGCAGAGGACCTCTGCATTCTGCAGGCAGCTCACTCCCCAGAGGGAACATGAGGCATCTGAGCAGGGCCTCCCCAAATTACCAGTCAGAGAGTGAGCTCACTGCCAACAGGGAAAAATGAGTCCAGGGACCACAAAGGGCCTCTTTACTAATACTGGGTGAACTCCATTCCACACACAAGGAAACAGAAAGAGGCTATTTTTCCTCATATATCAAATTACACAGAATAAACTAGAATAAGCATCTCTTGCCTAGGAGAGGCCCAGAGTATGGTAGGAACAAAGAGAAAAAATGCCTCACAAGAAAGAGCTGGGACTTGAAATATGGATGTGATTTTTGTCAAGTAGTGTCGGGGGAAGAAATGAATATTCTTGTCTGAGGAATTACTATGAGGAAAGAATAGAAGTGAAGCAGGAATTTTAGGGGGATATAGGCAGGTTCAGGGATTTTTTTAGAGTTGGGGTCCATAGAAAAAAAACACAGGATCACAGTCTGGGTGAAAGTACATTTCTATAACACAGGAAAGCCAGGTGCAGTTACATCTCCATAAGACAAGGAAGCAGCAACAGGTATATTTCAGAAGACAAGGGAACTGGAAGTAGCCAACAAAGGTTT
This sequence comes from Lasiurus borealis, assembly GCA_004026805.1. Taxonomy (NCBI): domain Eukaryota; kingdom Metazoa; phylum Chordata; class Mammalia; order Chiroptera; family Vespertilionidae; genus Lasiurus; species Lasiurus borealis. The sequence continues at coordinate 7,956 of PVJN01050292.1, forward strand.
ATATTTACAAAATAAAGAAAAGGAAGCCCTTCAGGAGAAGAAGAAAAGCCCCAAAGGAAATAGGAAAACAATAAGGAAGGAGCTATCCCAACCTTTGATCCCAGGAATTACCATGGTACCCAGTCTAAGGGAATAGTGACCAATCAGAGGGACCAATCAAGGCACCAGGATCTGCAGACTTTAGAGAAAGGGAACCCTTTGGGACCCTTCTCCCCTCCCTACTTGGGGGTCAGTTCTGTGGGACTCTTTCCTCTCCCCACGTGGGATTCTGTACTTGTTCTTCAATAAGTCTCCATCTTTGCTATACCACTTTCTGTCCGTGGATTCATTCTTCTATTCCGGTGAACAAAGAATCCTCACGTCCAGTCCAAAAATTCGGTATCAGAAGTAGACTAGTTCACAGGTTCTTTCATTTATTAGGCTCACAGTTTACTGAAAGCCTATTATGAATGAACCGAGTAATTACTCTCGGTATTGAGGACAGAGCATTGAGCAGAATGTTGGACTAAGTCTGTGCACTCATGGAACATGCCTTCTAATGGCGAGGGACACTAAAGAAATGAACAGATACATAAAACACCAGGCAGTGAGAAGTGGTGAAAGAAAATAAAAGAAGTGAGATAAGAGAGTAGAGAGTGATGGGCAAGTTGTGCTATTTTTCATGGGAAATCAGCTAAATTGAGCTATGTGAGCCAATTAAGCACTTGGGGAAGAAGCATTCAGGGAACAATGACTAGGTTGCGGTGACTAGAACTGAGTGTTAGAGCCAAATGGATGAGCACTTTGAATGCCACACTAGGATTTTTCTCCTCTTCCTTCTCCTTCTATTCTTCCTTCTCCTTCTCCTCCTCCTCTTCCTCTTTCAAACATAACCATTGAATAACTTTGAGCAATGTCATTTGGGAAATGTGATATGTTCTCTTTCCCATTTTTAAAGATACTTCTGCAATAACATGAGGAATGGTCTATAGAATTGAGAGTGAAAGAAGAGATAGCAGGGAGGTGGTCTATGAACTAGGGCAGTGATCTTAGAAATGGAGAAGGGAGAAGAGAATTAAGCTGCATTTCATTCAGAGCACACATGTTATCAATGAAGGGTTGAGAGGAATTTCCTGGAATCATAAAGTACAGCAACTGTAATCAGAATTCACATATTAGGATTTTTTGTGTTTGTGTCAGGACACCAAGCAGGGCCTGACTATTTATCTCACTTGTTATGGTCATAACAAATGAAAAAGAATTTTTGCAATTTGTATTCAAAGTGGAACTGCTTTCTTTAGGTTATCCATGTTTTGTGAAAAACTGAAACTTGTGGTTTTGGGTTGCAAACTACATATTCATGTTATAGAGTTGTTTATAAAAATATTTTCTACTGATTTTTTTAAAGAGAGAGGAAGGGAGAGGAGAAGAGAGAAACATCTATGTGAGAGAGCAATATCAATTTGCTGCATCTTGCATGCTTCCTAGCCGGGATCAAGCCACAGCCTGGGCTTGTGTCCCAACTAGGAACTGATAGCCTTTTAGGTAACAGGTGACACCCAAGAAACTGAGCCACACTGGCTAGGGCCAGCTATAAAGATTTTTTGTTGCAGCAATCTGTGCTATGGCCATAAACCTAGCAAACTGATTTTTTCAAACAAATAAACCAGACCAGGGGTTATGCATCAACAGATAGAATTTGTATGGGTATACATACTTGACATGTTAAGCACCCCACCTGTTTTGTCTTCTGGATGGAAAGATAGTGTCAGTCACCAGTGACTGACATGGCACTTAATGTGTATCTAGGTATTGGGCTAATTTTTAAATTAAATCTTTATTATTCAGATTATTACATTTGCTTCTCTTTTTTCCCCTCCATAGCACCCCTCCACCCAGCTCCCACCCCTCCCTCTGCCCTTAGCTCCCTCCCATTGATCTCATCCATAGGTGTATGATTTTTGTCCAGTATCTCCCTGTACACCCCTCACCCCTTTCCCCCTGAGAATTATCAGTCCACTCCCTTTCTGTGCTCCTGATTCTAGTATATTCACCAGTTTATTTTGTTGATCAAATTTTTAATTCACTTAATTTTTAGATTCACTTGTTGATAGATATGTATTTGTTGTTCATAATTTTTTGGCTTTTACCTTTTTCTTCTTCCTTTTCTAAAAGAGTACCCTTCAGCATTTCATATAACACTGGTTTGGAGTTGATGAACTCCTTTAGCTTTTACTTATCTGTGAAGCTCTTTATCTGCCCTTCAATTCTGAATGTTAGCCTTGCTGGATAGATTATTCTTGGTTGTAGGTTCTTGCTATTCATCACATTGAATATTTCTTGCCACTCCCGTCAGGCCTGCATCGTTTCTGTTGAGAAATCAGCTGACAGTCATATGGGTGCTCCCTTGTAGGTAATGAACTGTTTTTCTCTTACTGCTTTTAATATTCTCTCTTTGTCTTTCGCTCTTGGCATTTTAATTCTGATGTGTCTTGGTGTGGTCCTCTTTGGATTCCTTTTGTTTGGGGTTCTGTGTGCTTCCTGGACTTGTAAATCTATTTCTTTCACCAGGTGGGGGAAATTTTCAGTCATTATTTCTTCAGATAGATTTTCAGTATCTTGCTCTCTCTCTTCTTCTGGCACCCCCACAATTCTGATGTTGGTACGCTTGAAGCTGTCCCAGAGTCTCCTTATATTATGTTCACATTTTTGGATTCTTTTCTCTTCTTGCTTTTCCAGTTGAGTGTTTTCTGCTTCTTTATATTCCAAATTTTTGACTTGACTCTTGCCTTTCTCTAGTCTGATGTTAGGACTCTGTACAATATTTTTTACTTCAGTCAGTATATGTTTAATTTCTAGTTCCATCTCTAGTTGGTTCTTTTTCATCTCCTCTTGGGCCTCGCCAATTTTATCCAACTTTTCTATGATATTCTTGAAAAACCTTATAAACGTGGTTTTGAACTCGATATCCTGTCGTTTTTTTCCCTCCATTCATTTTATTTGTGATCCCTTCCCTTGTCTCAGCATTTTCACTATGCTGGGAGAACTTCTGTGTTGGATTCCGCCTTATGATAGCAGGCTTGCAAAAAAGCAGAAGCCTCTGTTAAGCTTGGGATGGGTGGAGTCTCAGGGCTTAAGGGACCGCCTTGCCTTCTAGTCGGCCCCGCCCTCCATGGCCCCCAAGTCTCACGTGACTAGGCAATGGCTGGAGCGGTCCTTGTGCACACGCACCCGCAGTGCCTCCAGACCGCTGCCTTTCCAGCTCCCCTGTGCCCCAGGACCACACAAGTCTAGGTCTCCAGGGTTTCGCCCGAAACAGGGGCCCAGTGGACTCAGAAGTGGCGCAGTTGGGAGGGTCTGTCTCCCGCCCAGTCTCGAAAGCCAGCGGCCCAATCAGCAATCTGTCCTCCGAGCAGTGCCGTGCGTGCCGCCACCAGCCCTCTGATCTTTTGCAAGTCCCCTAAATTTCCGTGCACCTCTTCCTTTTCACAGTCCAAACTCACCCCGTATGAGTTTTGGCTGGATCTGGGGTTTAGTGTCATAGGATAAGGGTTTCAATGCCGTTGGGAGTCTCTGTTTCCCTCCCGCCAGAGAAAGCCAGCCAGGTAGTCTGACACCCGCTCTCTCAGCGCGCGCGTCTCCATACCTCAGCTTTTTGTGGCTCCTCTGGGTCTCTGTGAGCCCCTCTCTTTCCCTCTAGCTGTAGAACTTCCACTCAGCCAACCTTCCTGTGGTTCTGGATGATGTCCGTTCTGTCTTTTAGTTGTAGTTTTGAAATTGTTGTGCGAGGCAGCAGTGTAGGTGTTTACCTATGCCGCCATCTTGGATTCTCCCTATTGGGCTAATTTTCAAGTTGTTTATCGAGGCTCCTGAATTACTCTCCAAGTGTTAGGTTTCCCTCAGGTTATAAATTTGAAACTAAATATATGTTTAGCCATGAGTGCTTTATCTCTGTGTGTATTCTAGTAAATGGGTATGCATTTGATGCATTTTTTTTTCTTTTGTTTGTTTGGTTTTGGTTTTAAAACTGATTTTAAAGAGAGATGAAGGAAGACACAGAGAGATAGAGAAACATCGATGGGAGAGAGAAATATTTATGGGAGAGAGAAAGATTGATCAGTTGCCTCCTTTATGCATGCCATCCAGGGATCAAACCTGCAACCTGGGCATGTGTCCTGACTGAGAATAGAGCCAGCAATCTTTTGGTGCATGGGACAGTGCTCAACCAACTGAGCCACACCAGATAGGGTTGATACATTTTTTTTTTTTTAGCGCTTACTTAGGAGAGGCATTGGGCGAAGTACTGAATACACACTGTGTCTGCTTTTAAGGAGTTGGCATCTTAGTGTAGGGATCCATGTAAAATATATGTATCTGCACTTTTATGGGTAGAGAGGGTTCATAGCTCTCATCATAATCTGAGGCAACTGTGTTGCAAAGACTGTAATAACCACTAGTATAAAAGAGAAACAGATAGGTGTTTAAATATATTGTGAAAGGTGAGAATCACTAATGATAAAGAAAACATTCATTATGGGCATCTACTCGTGACGTGGAAGGATTAGGAAAGTTTCTGGGAGAAATCTTAAGTGAACTAAAGACCTAACTAGGCCTTGGAATGGTGAATAAGGAATCTGAGAGGCAAAAGAGTATGCATACAATACTTCAATCTGGAGCGAATCTGGACACTGATGGAACTCCAAAAAATGTTTGAGATGGTGAAGATTTAGTTCAAGGGAACTATCTATGTGGAAGTAGAAGATTGCAGTATTGGTAGAGGAGGGGTGACCAGAGATGAGTTTGGAGAGTATATTAGTTAGAGATCTTCAGAGAGACAGAACTAGTAGTAGATAACCTATCTACCTTTTCTTCCCTTTTCTATCCTTTTTCTCCTTTCCCCTCCCCATCTCTACTTGAATTCAGTACTTGCTCTTGAGCAGCTTTCTTTGTTTTTACCATCTCAACAAGTTCCCAGTATTAATGAAAAAAAAACAACAACATTGAAACCTATAAAGAATTTTTGTGTGTTTATTTGAGCCAAACTGTCGACATATACTGGGAAGCAGAACCTCTAAATGGAGGCTGTCTAAACCGTTCTTTGACAGAAAAGATGATTTGTTTATTCTCACAATAAACAAGAAAGAGCAAACTGAAATCCCTAAGAGATAAACAGCCACAATTACATTGCAGACAAATCTCACTAGCTGCTTCTGATGGATGAACCCTGAGAGGGGGAGCAAGAAGAGCCCCCAAGATTAAGAATTCTTGACAGCTGAAACTGGTTTGGCTCAGAGGATAGAGCATCGGTCTGCGGACTGAAGGGTCCCAGGTTCGATTCCAGTAAAAGGCATGTATCTTGGTTGCGGGCACATCCCCCAATAGGGGGTGTGCAGGAGGCAGCTGATTGATGTTTCTCTCTCATCGATGTTTCTAACTCTCTATCTCTCTTCCTTCCTCTCTGTAAAAAAAAATCAATAAAATATATATTTTTTAAAAAGAATTCTTGGCAGCTGCTGGGGGGACATTCTTGCAATCTCTCTCAAGCTTTCAACCCCACTACATACAACGAGGCTTCCCGAGAGTGGGACTTGCCTCTTATTTCAACAAATTAAACAACAACAAAGAGACATAAAAACATCAACACTCTTATACAAGTGCGCAGAACACACTAAAAGTTCACACCAGAGAATGTCCACCATTAAAAATTATCAAAGCATTGTCTTTTGTCCCCAGTTCAGGAACTGATCCTGTAGAATTTCAGTATATTCCAAATGGACTATTCAAAAAACGGGTTAAGGTCTTTTCTTGTTGCCTTGAAATCAGAGCATCCTTCCTCTGGGGAAAAACAGGTTGTAGACATTTGTTGACTTCAGGATAGTTCTGAGACAGTCTCTAAAAATCTTTTATTAATTTTCATCTTATTGGAAGAAATTTTTTTTCTGTGCTTTTCCTTAGAAGCTTCTAATTTCCAAATCAAGATATGCTTCCCATATACTCATTCAGTTTAATTTCAGAGCTGGTATTTTCTAATTTCAACATGCAAAATATGAACATAGGAACCCCAAACAAGCTGCATTTTTGGCCAATTCTCAGTTAATATTTTCTAGTTAAATCTTCTCATTTCTATAAAGTACTTGCTTCCTCAGGAGTATTAAATGAGGGCTGGGGTCTTGGGAGCTTCTGGCCTTGGAGGCACAATTTCCCATGTTAATTTTAATTTTAATTTTTGGATATCTGTAGTCTGAGCAAACTTTAGACATGTTATGTAGTGGCCTCAGTTTCTCTTCCGGCTGTGTAAAACACAGGAAAGTTTCAGGGCCCAGGAAAACCAAGTCTTATGGTGGCCCCTAGATGAACCATTTAGTTAACAGTTGTGTGGGGATTCCATATGGGGGGCTCCAGCATTTCTGGCACCTCCACAAAGATTCTCAGTCACCTAAGAACACCCCAGAATCAAAGGCAAGGCAAGGCAAGGCAAGGCAGGGCAGGGCACGGCAGGGCAAATGTCGAGAGTTTGGCTCAAATAAACTCACAAAAATTCTTTACAGGTTTCATTGTTTTGTTTTTTTTTTCATTAACACTAGAAAGAGAGAATGGTGTTATTTAGAATTTGTAGATATTTCTAGTGCTTGACATAAATATGTAAAATATTCAAATTGTATAAATCTGTAAAGACACTGCTGAAAAAGCTGATTTTACTGAAAGTTTCTGAGATTGGTCATTTAGTTGTAATTTTGGCCTAATAACTACTAGTATGGAAATCAGCAAAAATCTATAAACTCAAAAAATCAACAACAATAATAACAACAAAAGAAACATGCTCAAATAGCTCTTCTGAGGACTAACTAGTTGGAAGAGAAAGTGATGAATTTACCAGGTATACAGTTAATAATGCAGATTTTGTAATAAAAGAAAACACAATAATTTCAAGAGAAACATCAAAAGTGCTTCATTCAAAGTAATGTCCATAGCTAGCTACACATCTCCCCCATCTTTCAGGTAATTTGTGGATGCCATTCCAATAGAACTTTTCTTGTTTTAAGGCAAACTATCCAGAGATCCAGTTTTCCATTTCTTCTTATGTTTGAAGTGCTTCTCAGAAAGTGCGTGTGCCATCGATCGGAACACGTAATAATCTGAAAGGAGCGAAGTCTGATGAATATAGCTGGTAGGTTAATACATCCCAGGCAACATCTTTTAACGTGTCTTTAACTGGTTTTGAAGTGTGTGATGATGCATTATCATGAAGCCAAATTACTTTGCTGTGTCTTCTGGTACATTTGGATTGATTTACAATCAAAGTGTGGTTCAAATTGATTATTTGTTGTCAGTAGTGATCAGTATTAATGGTTTCACCTGGTTTTAGAGGCTCATAATACACCACACCTTCCTGATCCCAAAGAATGCAGAGCATTGTCTTCTTCCCAAAGCATTTTGGCCTTGCAGTCGATGTTGATGGTTGAACTGATCAACCCATGATTTTGTGCATTTGAGATTTTCAAAATAAATCCACTTTTCATCACCCGTCACAATTCGATGCAAAAAAGACTTTTTTTCGTGCCATTGAAGCAACATTTTACTGATGACTTTTCGGTTTCCCATTTGTCTTTTGTTCAGTTGATGTGGCACCCACTTTCCTTCCTTTAAAATCTTCCCCATTGCTTGCAAACAATCGGAAATTGTTTGCTGACAGATGTTTAATCTTTCTGCAAGTTTTTTAAAAAATATATTTTATG
>PVJN01050293.1:0-14898 GCA_004026805.1 Lasiurus borealis
AATCCAAGGTGCTGTTTATTTTGGCATGCAGCCTGCTCTGGGATGAAATACAGCATTTTTATTATTGCAGAAACGAAGGAGAGGTTTGAAGAGAACGAGAGCGCAGAACTAGGTTTCAGGTTCGGAGAGGTGAAGGAAGGCTTCTTTGAATGTGGGCTTGAAATTAGAAATGACATTGGAATGGCATCAGAAAAGGAATTCATGTGGAGAGAGAGAGAGAGAGTGCGGGCAAGTCTATACTGCAGGAGTGGGGCCGCCCGGCAATCCATGCTCCCTGGCAGGGACGCTGCTGGAACTCCCCTAACGTGGCCTGGTGATGACACCGTGGGCCACCTGCCGTGACTGCCTTTGGTGGCTTTTGAATGGGCAGTCTCAGTCTCTACCTCACTTCCAGCTGGCTCCGGGAGGCCATATGGAATGAGGGAGTCCCACAAACTCTCCTGCCCCTCACTGACTAGTTACTTTGCATAGGCCACATAGCCTCTCTATGCCTTTATTTCCTCATTTATAACTTAGGGGTGATACCTTGAACTAAGGGTCTGCCACCTGTTAGGATAGAGGAGTTGGGATGACATGGGGAGTGGGTAAAGAAAGGAGTCCTGCAGGAATTCTGACCTATGCCAGCTTACGAGAGAAGAGCTAGAAAGAGATAAAGCTATGTGTACTCAAAACATCTAGAACACTGAGCTAATGAGAGAGGTTGGGGCCTACATGGGCATCCCTGATCTTGGGCAGGCCCATAAGCAAATGATAACTTATGTAACAACACCAGGTTTTACAAGGGTCAGAACACTGGGGATACAACTTAATAGAACCAGAAATAAATGGCTTGAGGTCAGATTTTTAAGTGTTTGAGAAGGTTGAAAAATTTCACTTCAAAGAAGAATCCTGTCCAACAAAGCTATTTCCATATTCTGTTGTAATGCAAACAAAGCCGTAAGGGTTGATGGGGCAATTATTCCTCAATTCCATTCACCTAACCACATCAAACACCCCATTCATTCAAAGAAACTCCCCTTAGCTAAATTCCAAGCTGCCCACCACAAGGATCACGGACCAGAGTGGAGAAGCCTGGGGCAGGTGGGGCTGGAAGTGGTGGGATGTGGCATGACAGTCCCCTCTTTTCCTTCCCGAGTTTAGAGCCCTTTAGAGTGAAGCTTGCTGAGCCCTCTTCTTCAGAGAGTTGGATGTCAGCTCCATTTAATTTCTGTAGCCTTGGAATGATTAATTTTACTAAAATTTAAGTCTAAGAGAACGATTAGAGGTCTCCAATATTACAGCTTTGTGTGTGTGTGTGTGTGTGTGTGTGAGAGAGAGAGAGAGAGAGAGAGAGAGTTTTAGTGAAACTTGATCTAATGTATGCTGCATAATCATTTGGAACCTTTGATTTGATACATGAAGGGCTAACCCCAACTCTAGACAAAGGCAGGGAGTATGCTTGAACTCTCAGAGGGGAGAGTGAGTTTGTGCAGCCACAGGTCCATCTGCACCCAGGTGGCTTCCTGAGAGAGCAGTTACTTCTATGTGCCCAGAAGGAGTTTCACGTACATTTGCGGGAGAAGAAGAGAAGCATGGAAGTTAGGAACATTTCCCCTGACACAGAGAGCTAGGAACCAGTCACAGCACCAGGCTGGCTTATAGGGATGGACAAATGTTTGATAATCACTCCTGTTCCCAGCAGAGGCTTGGAGTCAGATTTGAGGATGAATTCCATTCCATTATTTGTTTGTTATGTTACTTTGGACAGACCTGTAAACTCTCAGCCTCAGTTTCCCTATCTGAAAAATGGGGACAATAGTAATTCTCTCAGGGTTAGGGAATAGATTGCATGAAATAATTTATGCCAAGGACTCCAGGCTCTGCCAATTGCTCAGTAATGTTATGGGGTGGGAGGGAAAGGGGAGCAAAAGGGAGAGGAGAAGCGGAGATGATAGAAAAATAGGCTAAAGGGCCAAGCTTAGGGTTTGTGTCCTTACCCTTTTCTTCCCCAGGCTTCACCTTGAAGCCGCCGAGCCTCTGGGAGGCTCCACCACTGGCTCCAGATTGTGGACATGCAACATTGAGATTGGTAGTAGTCTCTTCTGCTTGGGAACCTTCTCTTTCTTTTATTTATTTAAAAATTATATTTATTTTTGAAATTGAGATATAGTTGACATAGAATACATTGTACTGGTTTTAGGTGTATAACATAAAACATAACAATTTGACATATGTGTACATTGCAAAATCATTACCTCAATATATTTAGTTAACATCCATCACCACCATAGTTACAATTTTTTTTCCCTCATGATGAGAACTTTAAGATCTACTGTCTTAGCAATGTTCAAATATACAATATGATATTATTAACTACTAGTGGCTGGTGCATGTATTCATGCACATTGAAAGGAAAGTAATTAGAAGAACTATTTTAATATTGTTATTAGCCCTTTCTCTATAATAGAAGTGTCAACTAAATTCATGATTGACAATGACAGATGGAAATATATGCATGCAATTGGCACTAGTAAGAGCTTTATATGTATCATGCATGCTAGAGGACTCCAGGCTCTGTTTATTTTTAAACTAGAGGCCCAGTGTGTGAATTTGTGCATGGGTGGGGTCTGGCTGGCCTGCCCGGATTAGGGCTGATCAGGGGTGAGGCCAGCCAGGGGGAGGGACCGTGGGTGGTTGGCCAGTCAGCCCTGCCTTCTGGTCAAACTCCCAAAGGGACAATTTGCTTTTTATTATATAGGATTGCCAGTGCATGTCATATGTACTGGTGGGCCAGTCAGTCAGTTGGATGGATGGACAGTAGATCACTTAGCCTTTTATATTTATAGATGGTCACCATGCTGTATATTACATGCCTAAGACTTAGATATCTTACAACTGGAAATTTGTATATTTTGACCCTTCCCATTTCATCTGTTCCCTACCTTCTGGCAACTACCAATCTTTTCTCTATTTTATCTTGCTCTTTAGATTCCACAAATAAATGAGATCATACAATATTTGTCTTCATCTGCAGGATTTACTTCCTTTAGTATAATGCCCTCAAAGCCCATCCATGTTGTCACAAATGGCAAGATTTTCTCCTTTTTTTAAAAAAAAAAACTTTTATTGTTCAGATTATTACAATTGTTCCTCTTTCCCCCGCCCCCTCCCTTAGCTGCCCTCCATCTACCCCACTCTCTGCTCTTACTTGCCCCCTACTGTCCTCATCCATAGGTGTATAATTTTTGTCCAGTCTCTTTCTGCATCCCCTACACCCCCTCCTCCTTGAGAATTGTCAGTCCACTCCATTTCTATGCCCCTGATTCTATTATATTCACCAGTTTATTCTGTTCATCAGATTTTTTTATTCACTTGATTTTTATATTCACTTGTTGATAGATATGTATTTCTTGTTCATAATTTTTATCTTTACCTTTTTCTTCTTCCTCTTCTTAAAGAATACTTTTCAAGTGGATAGAGCCTCAGCCTGGGGACTGAAAGGTCCCGGGTTCGATTCCGGTAAGGGCATGTATCCTGGTTGCAGGCACGTCCCCAGTAGGGGGCATGCAGGAAGCAGCTGATCGATGTCTCTCTCTCATTGATGTTTCTAACTCTATCCCTCTCCCTTCCTCTCTGTAAGAATACTTTTCAGCATTTCATATAATACTGGTTTGGTGCTGATGAATTCCTTTAGCTTTTTCTTATCTGTGAAGCTCTTTATCTGACCTTCAATTCTGAATGATAGCTTTGCTGGTTAGAGTAATCTTGGTTGTAGGTTCTTGCTATTTATCACTTTGAATATTTCTTGCCACTCCCATCTGGCCTGCATAGTTTCTGTTGAGAAATCATCTGACAGTCATATGGATGCTCTCTTGTAGGTAACTAACTATTTTTCTCTTGCTGCTTTTAATATTCTCTCTTTGTCTTTTGCTCTTGGCATTTTAATTATGATGTGTCTTGGTGTGGTCCTCTTTGGATTCCTTTAGTTTGGGGTTCTGTGCATTTCCTGGACTTGTAAGTCTATTTCTTTCACCAGGTGGGGAAAGTTTTCATTCATTATTTCTTCAAATAGGTTTTCAGTATCTTGCTGTCTCTCTTCTTCTGGCACCCCCATAATTCTGATGTTGGTATGCTTGAAGTTGTACCAGAGGCTTCTTACACTATCTTCACATTTTTTTATTCTTTTTGCTTTTCCAGTAAAGTGTTTTTTGCTTCTTTGTATTTCAAATCATTGACTTGATTCTTGCATTCCTTTAGTCTGCTGATAGGTCTCTGTATAATATTTTTTATTTCAGTCAGTGTATGTTTAATTTCTAGTTGTTCCTTTTTCATCTCCTCTTGAATCTCGCTAAATTTTTCCATCTTTTCTAGAAAATTCTTTTTTTAAAATATATTTTTATTGATTTTTTACAGAGAGGAAGGGAGAAGGATAGAGAGTTAGAAACATCGATGAGCTGCCTCTTGCACGCCCCCTACTGGGGATGTGCCTGCAACCAAGGTACATGCCCTTGACCGGAATTGAACTTGGGACCTTTCAGTCTGTAGGCCGATACTCTATCCACTGAGCCAAACCAGTTTCGGTTAGAAAATTCTTCAAAAATCTTATAATTGTGGTTTTGAACTCTATAACTAGTTGTTTGTTTTCCTCTGTTTTTTTCATTTGTGATCTGTTTCTTTGTCTATGTATTTTGGCTACTTTCCTGAGTTGATTGAGTGGCTTTGTGTGCTGGGTGTCCTATAAGGCCCAGTGGCTCAACCTCCCCAGTTACCTGAGGTAGACACTCTTAGTGGGCTGTGTGCACAGTCTTGTTGTAGTTAAGCCTTGATTGTTGTTTGTATCACTGGGAGGAAATGACTTCCAGGCCCATTGGTTATGAAGATAAGCTGTGTCTATGCTGGGAGAACTTCTGTGCTGGAAATATCCTTATGAGGCAATACTTGCAAAAGCCTCTGTGCTTAGCTTGGATGGGACAGAGTCTCAGGGCGGAGCAGACAACAATGGCTTCCCGTCAGACCTGCCCAAAGAGGCTCCTGTTCTCAGTGTCCCGTGGTAATCGCTGCAAGCACCTCTGAGAGAAAGCTGCTCTTGAGTTTCACCCGCTGCCAGACAGTCCCGTTTCTCCCTGTATGAGTCTGGATCCCCAGAGTCTCACCAGGAACTGGAATTCAGAGCTGTCAGGAACTTTTGTCTCCCTCCCGATTGAGAAAGGTAACCATGCACTCAATTGTCAGCCTTCTCTGTGTGCACACCTTCATACCTCTGCCTTCTGCAGTTCCTCTGAGTTTCAGTGTGCTTTTCTCTTGCTTTCTAGTTGTAGAATTTCCACTCAGCCAGCCTGCCTGTGGTTCTGGGTGATGTCTTTTAGTTGTAGTTTTGAAATTGTTGTGCAAGGCAGCAATTTAGGTGTTTATTTATGCCATCATCTTGATCTCTCCAAGATTTTCTTCTTTTTATAGCTGAACAATATTCCATTATATATATATATATACACATATGTATGTATATATACCACATTTTCTTTATCCATTCATTTATTGATGAACACTTAGGCTTTTTTTTTCCTTTTTAATTTTTTTTTTAATTTTTATTAATTTTTTTATACATATCTCCCCATTGCCCCCCTCCCTCCCAGGCATACCCCAACCCCCCAGTGTCTATGTTCAACACTTAGGCTTTTATAGAAAGAAAAAAAGGAAGAAAGAAAGCTGCACAAACTTTCTGTTGGGCAAACTTCAGACTTCCTCTTATTTGGCACAGCCCTCTTCTCCAGTTTACTTGTTTGTCCTCCTTTTTCCATCCTGGGTTGCTGGAGGCCATCCTCTTCCTTCTCTCACTCCCCGTTTTCCTCAATCCTTCCCTCATCCCTGGTACACTTTTCTGGTCTGAGTGCATTGTAGAGCACATTAAAATTCCTAAAACAACACAGTTTCCACTGCTGATGTGCCACAGATAATTCATTATTAGGATGTGTGTGGAGTTAGAATCACACACAAAAAACAATTTTCTGGGTGATTTATTATAATAGGGACAGAAGGCAGGTTGTTTACCATTTGAAGAAAGAGTCTGGGGAATGGATTAAAACTTTGGGGGAAATTTATGATCAAATCTCAAGGTGCCCTAATTCAGAGTCAGGACAGTATGCTGCTTGCATAGTGACTGATGGTTTCTGGCCACCTAGGTAGCACTTGCCCTTGTTTGGCCCATGATTGGAAATCACCTCTAAGTATCAGCTCCTAGTCAGCATCTACAATGATCTCATTTTTGTCTTGAATCTGATTGGGATGTCATAGTTCATTAGCAGGTACTCTGATTCCAGCTTTTTCATTAAATAGATTATAATGATTTTACCATGATGGGGTGGGGTGGGGTGAATAGATTTCAGCTTATGCAAAGAACAACGTGCTAGTTATCAGAGCCCTGGGTCTGGTCGAAGCTCCTTCACTAATACACCGCCGAGAGGCCTTGCATCAAGCAATTAACTTCCGAGTCTCAGTTTCCTCATCTGCTGAGTGAGTAGGTTGGACCAAATGCTTCCTTTGGTGTCACCCATTGCTAACGTTCCCAGGATTGGAATCTAGGGTGCATCCAGGCATTCTTGGAGGGCTATGAGCTCATGGGCACCCCTGGGACAAAGGCAAGAATGGTTGTTACTTTCTTTGGTGCTGTGTTCACTTCATACTTATTTTAACTCTAATGATAATCTCTACTTTTTTTTATCTTTCTTTCAGAACTGTCCAACACATTTGATAGACTTATCGGATGAGGAGTGCCTAAGAGACTGACGGTCAACATTTCCTAAGATGGAGAAGACAGATGGTAGGCAGGCTGTTTTGTATCCTTGGTTTAATGTGAGCATTTGAGTTGGAAAGGGATTGTTTCTATACATCCCAGAGATAGCCTGCAGGCAGCCTATAGGAGCCATTCCTCAAGCAGGTGCCTGGAGACCCGAACCATGCTATTTCAAGTATGAATAAGAGAAGTTGGTAGGGAATGGGAGTGAGGCCTTGTGTTTATATATGTCTAGTATAATTTTGGGAGTGTTTTCTCATCTCTTCCAAGCACCAAAAAGGGAGTAGGATGCTCTCACTGTCCTCATTTTATTTTATTTTAATACATTTTTATTAGAGGCCCAGTGCACAAAATTCATGCATGGGGATAGGGAGAGGGACCCCTAAGCCCAGCCTGCACCCTCTCCAATCCAGGACCCCTTGATGGATGTCCAACTGTCTAGGATTGGGCCAAAACTTGCAGTTAGACATCCCTCTCACAATCCGGGACCTCTGGCTCTTACCTGCTCACCTGCCTGCCTGCCTGACCACCCCTAACTCCCCACTGCTCCTCCCGCCCCGCCAACCTGATCAACCCTAATCACCTCTGCCTGCCAGCCTGATCACCCCCTAACTACCCACTCCAGCCTGGTTGCCCCCAACTATCCCCCTTTGCTGGCCTGGTTGCCCCAAACTGCTCCCCTCTACCAGACTGGTCACCCCTCATTGCCTCCCTGCCATCTTGGTCACCCCCAACTGTCCAACTCCTTGCCAGCCTCTGGCTCTTAGCCTGGTTGCTCCCAACAGCCCCCCTACCAGCCTGGTTGCCCCTCACTGGACCCCCTGCTAGCCTGGTCACCCCTCACAGCCTGCTGGTCAATCATTAGGTCATCCCTCGTTAACCCCTCTGCTGGCTTTGTCGCCCCACACAGTCTGCTGTTTGGTTGTTACTGTGAGAGTGTTATGCATATTACCCTTTTATTAGTATAGATTGATTTTATGGAGAGGGGTAGTTAGAGACACAGATGATAGAGAAACATTAATCAGCTGCCTCCTACATAAACTACACTGGGGATTGAACCCACAACTGAGATATAGGCCCTTGGCCAGAATCAAACCTGGGGCCCTTCAGTACCCAGGCCAATGGTCTATCCACTGATCCAAACCAGTCAGGGCACTACCCTCACTTTAGAGTTGAGGAACTTGAAGTCTAAGAAAGAGGCACAATATGGTAAAATTCATATCTGTGAGATTCTCCAAGTCATTTAATGTCTCTGAGCCTCATTCTCCTCATGTATTTGTTAGCTTTGCTGTGTAATCAAACCACTCAAAAAATGTATTGACTTAAAGATACTCAAAAAGACTCTGTAGATTTGGCTGGGCTGATATTCTGTCAGGGCCAGCTTGGCTGAACTTTGCTGGGTCCACGTGTCTATGGTTTTCTGGGTAACTTGGCCGAATGGTATAGAATGGCCACACTCACAGGCCTGGTGGTTGATATGACTCCATATCACCTGGTGCATTGGTGGTGATTTGACAAGTATCTCTCTTTGTCCAGCAGGCTAGCTGGGGTTGAGGGTGGGGGCTTGTTCACGTGGTGGCACAATGGTTTCAAGCACAGTAAGAACAGATTCCAATGAGCAAGTGATTTTCAACCCCTGCAGATATCACATTTGCTATTGACTTATTGGCCAAAGCCAATCACAAAGCTAAACTCAGGGTTAGTGTAGGAAGGGAGTACCCAAGGCTGGAGTATCTTTGTAGCTATTTTTGCAAACAGTCTATCCATAAGCAGGTATTAGTACCTACTCCACAGGGTTGGTAAAGGACTAAATAACATAATATAAGATTGGTGAGTAATACTATTTAGCACAATGAATGTTCCCTTGCTTCCCTCCCAGAAAATTTGCAGAGGGTCATAAACTAGGTCCCGATGATTTGATTTCTAATGAAAGCCTTTTTCCAGATCACCAAATGTCAGGAAACAGGAGAGCCTATATTCACCCTTGAATCACCTGGCCCCTCACTGGCACAGGACTTAGGGACCAGACAGCAGCTCCAGTGCTGCTGCTGCTTCTTTCTTTCCAAATGCAGTCACCAAATATTTCAAGAGTCTGCCTTTCTCCCCAGAGAGCGGCCTTCTCAGTGCATCCCTGGAAGTGATCCCACAGAACACCAACTAATTCCCTGAGTGCCCCAGGGGCCTGTCATTTTTACTGCCTCATTTGTCCCCGCTCAGCACCCTCGAGAACTCCTGCTCTCCACGTGATTACCCACAGCCAGCTCAAGAAGGGCACCCTCCCTTCAGGCACACACATCTCACACAATAAAGGCAGAAGAGGGAAAACATGCCGTAGCTGTCTCGGCCTTTTGAAGTGGCTCATCTAATTCCCCTTCTTTCCATCTGTATTTCTGGCCACTTTCCCTCTAGTTTCTGTTTTTCGCATTTCCTTCAGAATCTGAGAAGAGGCTTTTGGACTTTCTTTTCTCACTTTCAATGCCTCTGATTGGTTTGCTCACCTGCCAATCTTCTCTCTGTCCCACAAGGTCATTACTGTGGCAATTCCTTCTTTCCTTCTCTGCTTCCAATACCCTTTCACGTGTCTGTGTGCAACTCCGAGGCTCACGACTGTGTTTGCAGATCCTTCCTAGGGGTCTAGTCATTGGGTGTGCTTTCAGAACAAGACTCTGTAGGCTTTGTAGGTAGCTCTGAGTTTCAAATGTCTTACTTTTTTTTTTTTTCTCCTGACTCATTTTTCCAGTTTCTTCAGAATTATTTTCTTGGACTATCTTTCCCTCTTGAGGCTGTAGTCCTACCACAGAGATAAATATTCTGAGGAGAGAGCATATTTTTAGCCAATCCTCCCCTGCCTATCTTTGCTTCCGGCCCCTTTGTGGAGTACCTGTGCCATGTTCTCTACCGAATTACTGCCAGTGATCATGACAACTCTGTAAGGTAGGCATTAGTGCCGCCATGTTACAAATGGGGAAATTGAGGCATAAGGAAATTAAGTAATTTACTCAGGAATTACAGAGATAAGAGATGACAGAGCCAAGATTCAGATCTAGCCAGTTTGGCTATGTGTTGGTTTATTTGATCTGAATTTCATTTTGAGCAGAGACAGTCCTTCTAATTAATTCTTACTCAGGCCAAATGCCCAGAATGCTGAGCTCCTGCATACCTGTCACCAGGTAGAATTAAGAGGAGCAGAGCTTAATGTGAGCATAGGTTTCCCAGCGTATCAGATCGAGCTCCCTCATTCAAGATCTGGCATTCCTCTTGCCCTGGGAGAAAGAGAAGGCACGCAGAGTGGCAGGTGGCAGGCACAGCAGCACAACGGATCACGGTGTGCTTGTGCGTGTGTGTGTGTGTGTGTGTGTGTGTGTGTGTGTCCTGGTGATAGCCCAGAGTGCTAACTTAGGGAAGCACCTATTAAAGCTGTCATCCTGGATAGCTGCTCAGTCTCACAGACTCCTTTGGTTCCCCTCCACCTCCCTTAAGGAAGATTTTGCCTTTGAATCTTCTGCTTCCAATTTGATACTATTATTGAGTTTGTGCTCTGGAGCTGCTTCCAGAGGCCACTGGGTAAAATTAGTGCATTTCTACTTATTTGAGGCAAAAAGAAGATAAATAATGCAACCTCTCCTCTTTTTTTTAAAGGAGAGTTCTTGGCCGTCTGGGCCACAAATCTGCTCTCCACTTAACTTTAGAAAAATATCTCCTCTCTGATTGGGCCTGTGTCTGTAACCCAGGAGCTGCTGAGTGCACCAAGAGGCCTAAGATATTGCAGAGTGGAGCTTGTAAAGCTAATCGGGAGCAATTGCTCTCATTGACTGAAACTACCAGTGTGCCTCTTTGGGAAAAGCAGGTTGGTAAACAAATGTGTTGGTAAATGTGAACTTGTTTGGAACTTTTGGGGCTGGAGTCATGTTTACTCCTTATCTGCCTGGAGTCTAGATGTCTGCCAGAGAAGGTCTGGAATGAGAACCATCCCGGGTATCTGCCCCGATGCTTTATTCTGTTCCCTGCTGTGGTTGTGATGTAATTGCCCACAGGCCCTGCAGCTTTGGGTAGCATTGAGATTGGTAGGCGTGTCAGTGTTCATGCGTACAGCCTTCATGTGTCTATTGGCTTCCTTTAGTTCTCTGGAGATAACTGTACTTCCCCAAGCACAGAGGGTCACTTGACAAGCATGTGGTCCCTGCCAGCAGAAGTCAGACAGGCAAGTGGGAAGAATTCAGCCACCATATGTTGCCAGGGTTCTTGTCCCAGCCTTACAAAGCATTCAGCATTCTGAGAAAGGGGCTGCTTATAGATGATTAAAGAGGAGTCCGAAGATGAAAGATAATTTTGAAAGGTATTGGGGGGTCAGAGGATCTCCAGCTAAAGGAGCTTAAGACTCCCTTGTCTAGGACCCCTTGGTATTGATTAAACACAATTTGTCCTAAGGCAGGTGGAGATATACATTTCAAAGGGCAGGGTAATAGAAGCATTGTCAGTTTGGGGAATAGCCTATAGCTGTTCAGGTGTTTGGCCCAGAGGAGGCAATAAAATGCCTTGAGTTGTCTGGCAGTTAACAATCCTATTCAGGTTTGGGGGAAGTGCCTATTTAGTTTACTGGTAAACTACATATTTGGCTCACCCTTTTGAGCCTCCCTAGTCCCATCAACCTTTTCTTTTGATGGAACTCTTGTAATTATTACATGCTGGAATTGGTTCTCAGCAATATGTCATCTCCCTTAGGGGAAAAGCAACTCAAAATGTGCCCCGGGTAACAACATCATTTGCACCTTTTCTTTAACCTGCCCTTTCCCTCCATTGCCTTACTTATTCTCACCTTGACCATGTCAGCAGTTTCCCAATTGTCTTCAGACCTCTGGTTTGTGTTTCATCTCCTCCTCTGTGAGAATGCTCTTTGTTGACATGCATACAAGTTACTTCATGATCTGGCTCTTACTGATCTTCCCAAGTTTGTCTTTTTCTACTCATCCTTTTCAACCACAATTTAAGTTATAGCCATATCAACTCCATTTACAGAACACTGAATTACTGGGAACTTTTGCATCTCCATGCCTTTGCACAGTCTTTGACATATACATAGAGTCTGCCCTGGCTAGCTATCGCTGCGTAACAAACCACCCAAAACTTAATGGCTTAAAGCAGTAATGTATTATTAATACGGGTTTAGCTGAGTGGTTCTCATTTGGGGTCCCTCTTGTTATTGAAATCAGATGATGGCTGAGGCCAGAGTCATCTGCTGGCTTTTTTATTCCTGCCTGGCACCTGGGCCAGGCTGGCTGGACCAACTCAAGCTGGCTAGGTATCTCTCTCCTTGTCTCCATGTAACCTCCCTGTAGGGCTCCTTGGGCTTTCTCAGATCATGGCCATCTCAGGGAAGTTGGACTCCTTACCTGGCACTTGATTTTCACTGAGAATACATTCTAAGAGACCCAGGCAGAACTTCCAAACCTCATATGACCTAGTCCTGGAATTCTGTCAGCATCATTTCTACCTTCTCCCAACCCCCCTCAACAGGCCAGCCCAGATTTAAAGGGGTGGAGAAACAGACCTCACCTGTCAGTGTGGGGTTTTCTTGCCTGTCTAGAGAGGGTAGAAAATGACAGTGGCCTTCTTGGAGATAAACAGCTACAGTGTCTTTCACCTCTTGTTCTGGCAAATTGCTATTTGTTCATTTAATACCAACCATATGTCACTTTTGTAAAGTCATCCCTTTTCTACTAAAGAAGAATTAACCTCTAAGTCCAAAAAAATTATTCCAGAAAACTTGGGCAAATAAGTTAGGAAGGAAGACTGTTTCATGATTATGCATCTATCATCATTCTTATCACACTGTGTTGTACTTGTTGCTGTTTCTATCTCCATGACCACACATTTTTTTTGAGGGCAGAGCTATACCTTATTCATCTCTGTGTCCTTAGGATTTAGCTTAGCAACCAACACATAGGTGCTCAATAAATAGTGATTGAGGTAAGTGAATTGAATTATTGCTATTTTGTAATTTTGCCCTCAGGGCCTATTACTCTTAGACCTAAGTGGTCAGTCAGTCACAAAGAATCTACAGAGCTCCTTCTCTGTACCCAGCAAATCAGCCTCCATTCTGGGACTTCGCTCCTCTATATCTGAGGCTTCCACAAAGATATCTACAATATTGAGTATGTACTGAATGTCTAGCCTGTGCTAGGTGTTGTTCTAAGCACTTCATGGATATTCATTAATCAGTCCTCACAATAATGTCATTTGCCAATTATTTCCATCTTACAGATGATGAGATGCAGGGAGGCTAGGTATTTTCCCCAAGGCCACAGAGCTGAAATACAGACCAGGTTCTAGAGTACGTATTCTTGGCCTCTGTGCTCTCCACAAATGTCCTGTCCTGAACTCAGCATTTCAGAGCATGTTTAGCAGAATGTCACAGAGATAATAAAGGGTGTCAGGTGAGCAACATCAAAAGGACAAAGGCTGTTTCACCTAAAGAAGGAGCTACTTGGGAACAAGCCCCTATGGATTCAAATACTTGAAAGACTGACTTGTTCTCAGTGACTTCTGTTGGAGTCAAGAAAATGAGTGATGGCTCAGTCAGTGTGGCTCAGTTGGTTGAGCATCATCCCATGTACCAAGAGGTCACCTGTTTGATTCCTGGTTAGGGCACATGCTCTGATTGCAGGCTTGACCCCTAGCAGGGGACATGCAGGAGGCAGCAGATAGATGCGTCTCTCTCATCAATGTTTCTCTCTCCCTCTCCCTCTCTCTCTAAAAATATAAACAAATCAGTGTTTCCTTGGTATGGGGAGAACTGTCTGATGTTCCCTGAGAGTTTGGGCTACCCTAAAAAGTCATGAATTCCCCATCTCTTGGAGGATGTATGCCAATGTCTCTTTTGACATTATATGTCCTTTTTCCCTCACCTCCTGTTTTCTAGTCTGTGAAAAAAAATATGTGGTATTCCTTACTTGGCATGAATTTTTGAAAGTGAAGTTCATGTTTGCTAAGCACTAAGAAGTTTTCAGATGAAAAGGAGTTGGGCTGTGCATGATTATGTATGTGTTCCTGAGCTCTCTGATCTTCACCTAGAGGCCCGGGCGTCTGAGGAAGGTTAAATAATGTAGAAGGCTAACTTTGATGTCTCTGCTTTTTATCAAGGTTTACTAGTACCTATCTGAATAATGCAAGGTTCTTTAAGGTTGAGACAATTACATAGCTTGTCCTTTGAAACTTTCCATATTCATAATTGCCAATTAGCACCCTGATATGGCCAATTCAGTTCAGCAATTACATGACTCAAACCCAGTAAAACAGAGGGAGACCACTTTATTTTGCCGGTCTGCAGGCAGATTCCACCGTAGTAACTGAGTTGACCTACTGCAGATTGGAAACTATTTCCTTACGTATTTCCTTGCAGACTTTGGCTAAATACACATTGATTTAATAACATGGTTTCTTAGCACAGCCAAAAGACTGTGAGCATTGCAGCATAATTTAGAGGCTGGAATATGTAGGAGAAGTCAAAATCATAGATATCAGACAGCCCTCACCACCTGTGATTCTTATTAACATGGTGCTTCCTTTTTTACTTGCCTTATGTCTTCCAGCCAAAGCTCAGCCCTCTCAGGGGGACGAAGAGAAAGGCCCTCCAAAGAGCCTCCCCTACTCCGTGGAGACCCCATATGGCTTCCATTTAGACCTGGACTTCCTCAAGTATGTGGATGACATTGAGAAGGGAAACACCATCAAGAGGATTCCTATCCACAGAAGGGCCAAGCAGGCCAAGTTTAGCACTTTGCCTCGAAACTTCAGCCTTCCCGACAGCGGAGCTCGCTTGCAGACTGCCCTCACCCACCAAACCTGGTCCCCAGCACTGTCCAGGAAGGTGTCGCTGGGGACCGAGGAGCGAGCCCAGTCTCTACTGCCTGGTGAGCACCCCCAAGCCTCCGTGGGTGGGAGTGAGGGGAGCTACCACAGGAAGGCCCTGCTGGCAGAGGCCACCAGGCAGCTGGAGGCCGCTGCCCCCTGGGATCCCAAGCTGACCTCTGGGAGTGCACGGCCCCAGCTTTTGAGAGCATCGAGCATGCCAGCCACCCTACTGCAGACCAGGGCCTCGGAGGACCCCAACCTGAACGCAGGGCTCCCCG
>PVJN01050294.1:0-14917 GCA_004026805.1 Lasiurus borealis
AACAGAATAAGCAAAGAGAAGTGAAACAACCAGGTACATTTGAAGAGCAGCAAGAAGTCGGATATGGCTGGAATGTTAGAGGAACAGGAGATATGAAGATAGGGATGCTACCATGAGCCAGATGATCCAGGGCCTTGGGTATCTTGCTCAAGAGAAAGGGTGGGCTAAAAGCCTTCTACACCTATCCTCTTGACTCTGGTGTTCTTCCTGTCAAAATAAGCACACTGCAATTGTACCCTTTCCCAGGCCTTTGATTTAAGAGTTCCTTTCCTGGCCCTGACAGTAAGGCATTTCTGTCCCACAGATTATAACTCACTCTGGGCTATTATTCAGCTCCCCAGCCCTGGCCCTGCTGCAGTTAGTCCAAACATAATATCCTTCATGCATATATTATCTGTCTCCCTATTATCTGGAATCATTTCGGAATTAAATTTCAGTCCTGCAATATTGGCTTCAGGAGCGGCGCGCTTTATGGGCTAGTCAAAGGTTAGAATACCAATCAAAATAACAGTGCCGATGCAGCGAGACATTTTAATATTCCAAAACCCGGTAATTGTAAAAGGACATAATATTTTTTCCCTGATTACCCCAAAGGCAACACATGTTAACAAGGCGAGGGAAGGAGTGAAAGAAATTTCAGAGTTCAGACAGCTGTAAGACATATTTAAAGGAAAAGCCCAGGCAGGGCACTTCGCCATCGGGCAGGAAGATAAGAGGAAAGGAGACATTCTCTCTAGCTCCAACTGCCCCTGACTCCAAATACAGCACTGTTCCCTCTGGATTGCATCCTAAGAGCTCATCCCCAAAGACAAATGTTGCAGAGGATGGGATGAAAAGGAAAAAAGCTCAGTATGTGGACTCTTGAGGCCTGGCTTCTAGTTTCAGCTCTATAATTCAGTAACTTCCAGCCCCCAAACTGGCCCCTCCCAGGACTACAGCATCAAATCCAGCAGCAAGCTCCGGGCTGCTCTCCCATTTGTCCTCTCCTTGTCACTGACTGTTCCCCCACCTCTCCCTCATTTACACCTGGTGCCTGTGTCTTGTTCTCTGTGCAAGTATTTCCTCTCAAAGGTAGCTAGAGGCCCTTATCTTCCATTAGGAGAGCAACCTATAATTGTCTGCTGTCCCACACTGTACTTCAGATGATGCCAAAGACCTGGACCACACCCCCAGTCTGGTTCCTCCCATTGAGTGGTCCTCCTCACTCCAAATTAAAACAAAATAGACACCTCTCAGGGCCCCTAGATCTTCATGCCTCTCTTGGTTTTCCTTTTTGTTTCATTACTATTTTTTTCCAATCAGCTTCTCAATAGCCCCAATCAGCAGCCAGCACCATGCTATAAAGAGTCCCAGCTTCTGTCAGGCTGCCTATTACTCATGCAGCTTTATCCCAACACCACCAAAAAGTGACCTGAACAACAGAGTTTCAGATCCTTCCACTTATGGCTCCTCAGCTGGCTTAGCTCACTTGCCGGAGCCTCCAATCTGCTTCATCCTCGACCTGCTGACCTGCTTATGGCCCCCAGCAAAGAACTTCATTAAGGCTGAGAATTTATTCCTCCATAAGCTCTTAATTTATTACTGCGTTGATTGGGTCTCTGAATGCTCCAAGGTCAGGAAAAGTCGTACTCAATCGTAGACAACAACCCTCTCTTCAGCAGTTTCTTCTGCTGTCCACTCCCAGGGGAGGGGAGGCAAAAATACTTCTTGGAGGAGCCCAAGAAGGTCTCTTCTTCCTTCCTCTGTCCCAGCTGACCCCAGCCCCACCCCTTCAGAGCACACAGAAAATGCAGCAGGGCATATAGCACAGATGGTAGAAGAATGGTAGAAGAAAAGTGAGCAGCAATCTTCACGCCCTAGTAGAGCTGGGTCTGTTAAATTCTAGGTGACTGCCATCTCTACAACTTATGAGCATGACTGGCTGAGCTCCATCTGCCAGGACTGACTCAGAATCCTCCGAAGGCTGCATTGCATGCCTGCTTCTCCAAAAGCCTATCTAAACGGGTTCAGACATCAGAGGGAATTCCTGGCCACTTGTGAGTGTATGTGCACGAACATGCCTGGCTTAGTCTGATGGACATGACTTGTGTGTACATATATGTGCAGGTGCATAATGTATGCATGTATATATCTATCTATTCACATCCTTATGGAGGTCTCATCTGACCTATCCTTTCTTGATCTCTTATTTACAACTAGAGGCCGGGTGCATAGATTCATACACAAGTGCGGGTGGGGGGGAGAGGGGGAGTCCCCTCGGCCTGGCCTGCGCAGATCAGCTGAAACCGGCTCTCCAACATCCCCTGAAGGGTCCCGGATTGCAAGAGGGTTCAGGCCAGGCTGAGGGACCCCACTGGTGCACAATCAAGGTTGAGGAGGGACCGTGGGAGAGCCCCAGGATGTGTCTGGCCCATCTCACCCAGTCCTGATTGGCTGGATCCCAGCAGCAAGCTAACTTACTGGTCAGAGCGTCTGCCGCCTGATGGTCAGTGTATGTCATAGCAACTGGTCAAATGGTTGAACAAATGGTCAGACACTTAGCATATTAGGCTTTTATTATATAGGATAATATTCTCCTCCACCCAATCTTAGCTACCCACTCCCATGGGCACATCTTGGAACTTGCTAATACCTATAACTGCCCCATCTCCGAAATCACTAATTCAGATATGCTACTGTCTAACAATAATCTATTATCCTCCCATCTGGCACGTTCAACTATACCCGATATAACTGCTCCTCATCTTACTAGGACCTATCAACTTTTTCCATCAGGCCCCTTACTGTCTTCATTTCTCTGAATACCTACTTTAGATCTCATAGTCCATCTTGGCAACCACTGTCTTGACAATATCTTCAACTCCTTTGTTCCTTTCATCATACTTCATGGGAATATCTCCACCCTGGATGACTCTAAATGTCTGTCTTCTTTTTTAAAATATATTTTTATTGGTTTTTAGAGAGAGAGAAAGGGAGAGGGATAGGAAGATAGAAACACTGATGAGAGAGAAATATCATTAATTGGCTGCCTCCTGCATACTCTCCCTCTCTTCTTCCGACCCCTCTCAGGGATCGAGCCTGCAAAACCCGAGTATGTGCCTTGATTGAGAATCAATCTGGCAACCTCTTGGTTCCTGGATGCTCAACCACTGAGCAACATCGGCCAGGCTAAATGTCTGTCTTCTGCATGTTCATAGCCAGGCAGCTGAACTCTGCTAAATAAGTCATATCACTGAACACTATAGTTCCACTACAAATTAATGTCCTCAGCCCCAACTGAACTCTGAGCACTGCCTAAAATCTTACAATACTTCTCAATTCAGCTTATACTTCTATTTACTAAAATATAGCAATTCTTTTCCACTTTCTCTAAACCTTCCCCATCTCTCTCCCATTAGTTACCAGCAAATGACTTATCTACTTCATAGAGAAAAAGTCATCAGATGGGAAATACTTCAACTTGCCATCATCAAACCCACAACCCTGCCTATATCTATGTGCAGCTATCTTCTTCTTCCCCCATCACAATGGAAGAGGGACCTTCCTCTTGAAGATAGTCAATTTCAAGAACCTGGCTTCCCATCCTATCTCCTTTCACTTCTTCAGAGACCTTTCTTCCTCCTATATTTTCAACTTTTCCTTCTCTAATAGTGCCTACAAACAAGCACATGTCTTCCATCTTAAACCACAAAACCTGCCTCAACTCCATACTTGCCCCACCACAGCTCTTGCCCTTCCGCTCTCCTTTGAAGCCTCTCCTATGCTTAGTACCCTCTACTAGCTTCCCCTTACCTTAAGGACAAAGACCAAAGTCTAAAGTGTGGCCTATAAGCTCCCCCTCGAGTTTCACCTCTTGCCACCCTCCTCACATCCCCATATCCACTATGCTTCAGGCAGTCATTCACTTAACAAATAATGATTAGTGATGGGGCCAGAATAGTGAGCAAAAGAGGCAAAAATTCTCTGCTCTTATGGAACTTACATTCTAGCTCCATGAAGCTGCCAGGCTTCTTCTCACCTCAGGGCCTTGTCACAACCTTAGCCAATTCCTGCTCATCCTTCCGATCCCAGCTTAGCCACCCCTCAGAGAACCATTTTCAACCCCATAGGTCAAGTCCCCATGACTCTAAAATTTTTAGTGTTATGATATAATTAAAATTATTTAACATCCATCTTTTCTGTTATATCTCCAGGGCCTAGCTCAGTCAGTACCTGGAACCCAGAAGGCACTCAAGGATATCTGTTTATTGATGAAGACATGTATGTTTCTTTATATTCATGTATCTTTACACTTTATTAATATGTTTATATAAACACACTTATGTCTGTATATTTCTACAGGTGACTATGTGACTATGCATGTATGCATGTATGTGTACCTATTAGCAATTTTGGGTATGCCCACTTGGGTGTATGCATTTGCATGACTATACATGGGCATGTGTGTGTGTGTGTGTGTGTGTGTGTGTTCTTCTGGCCCTTCAGTGAATCTCTGACCTCCTGGAGGGAGCTGAGAGCAGGGCCCCAAGTCCTCTCTAGGCTGACAGTTCAATAAGAGTATAAGATCATTCAATGACACTCCAAATGTCAGCAAACATTGGCTTGCTCCATTCTGCTACAGGGGAAGTAGGTGAAGGCAGGAGATGTGGAAATCTGGTCATTAAAAGCTGCTTTTCTCTGATGCAACCTGCACCATTTCCAGACAGGAGAGGGTGGCTGAAAAACATTTTGCCTTTCCTCAGATTAAAGGCCTTAGGAGATGGGAATGGTGAATTCACTCCCAGTTGCTTCCTTACTAGGCAGATCTAGATGGCCAAGCAAACCAGAACCCTCCCCACTTTTTTAATGTGGAAAAGCTCTTTAGGGGAGTTGGAGGAAAAGAGAAGGAAAGGAAGGAGGGACAAAGTAAGATCAAGGACAGGAGAGGATCCTGTAGATAGTCAGAGCATGGGTCACATATGGGGAAAGAAGGCACGGAATAAGGCTTTTGCACGATACTCCTACAACCTTGGCAATGACCTCTCTGGTTTTGCTTTTATTGTTACTCTTTTTAAGGAAGCAGGTATTTTTGGGTAGCCTACACTAAGTCATGCAGTATAAACAACAGAAAGATCACCATGTCCCTGCACCTCCAGGACCCTGTAGCCTCCCTAATTTGAATGGCTGCTGGCAAGGACTGAACTAAAGTCTGGAATTAAGATATCTCTCCTGCTGGACCTTTAAGCAAAGCTGCAACATGATGTGGCTAGAGGACAGGAAGGAAGGGGTTAGACCTCTTGTTTTTTCTTAGACCTGCTCAGTTTACCTCCCAAGGGGCCATCACAAGGCCAACTGGGAATAGGGTCCTCAGTTTCCCCTTGTGCCCATTCTCCCTCTATGGTTCAGCACACTCTGGCAGAGAACCAAGCTGAACAGGCTCAGGGCAGCCCACTTCCACCTGCAGCAGCACCAAAGTATCCCTGAGTGGCAATGTTATCACATGGGCCGGCTACTTTCCTGCCTTTCTGCCAAGGAACTTAGAAGCAGGGAGTGATCAATATACCAAAAAGTCTAGTGAACTTCACAGAGCAATTGTTCATGGTCAGTGCCTGCCTCGCCTGGCGGGGCCTTCACATTGCATTTGCCAAGGCCAGCAAGCAGCCTCAGATGCACTCTGACAGCTGGCATGCTGTCTTCTAGGAGCGCAGGCCCAACCACACCCACACGTGCAACTCTGTCAAATCCTGAGTGAAAGGGCCTCTATGGAGCCAGCTCTCAAAGACCAGCCAGACAGCCAGCAATCGTTGAGAGCAAATACTCTGTACCTAGCCTTGATCTGGCCACTGGGGACACAGGAAGGAAGCAGATTCAGTGTCTGTGCTCCAAATAGACATGGCTGTAAGGAAACACACACACAGACTCTGTTTCACCACTCTAAGATCCAAAGTGTTAAGGAGCCTCAAAGCAAGAGATTGACTGCAGAGGTGATACCTGAGCTGAATCTTCAAGAAGAGGGAAAATACCCAATGAAGATGACTGGGTAGCATTTCAGAGAGAAGTAATAAGGTCGTAGGTCAAGAGTCAAAGGTAGCATAGAGCCTGGCTTCCACAGACAAAGATGGCAGGTAGTAAGCAGCTGTTGTTTGGGTGCATGAGACAGTGGGCAGGGGGGCAGAAGGGGGGTATGTGAGTCAGGAAAGATGGGTAGGGGTCAAAGTATAAACAATGCAGAGTGCAGAGGACCTATGCACCATGGAAAAGCAAAAGAGTTCACAAATGTTGCCACAAATAATGGCTACCCTGAGACCTATGGAACAAAGTCCAAGGTCATCTCTCACACTGATCCTTCCCATGCTCAGTTAGCTCTAGCCCCCCACACATGAAAAACATAGTATTTCCTCTGCCTAGAAAGCCTCTCCTCTTCGTATCTCCCTTAAATATGCCCAGTTCAAGATCTAAATCAGGATCCCAGGCTGACCTCCAATAACCTCTCTTTTCTGAACCCCCTGGCAGCCACTACTCTGACCCCTGGTATGTTTTCCCTTCTTTGAGCTTCCTGGGAGTCATTGCTGACTGGTGGCATGGGGCTCCTGAGTCTGCCCAGGACTGTTGCTCTTACTTTAGGATTTATGGGGATGAACCTTCCTAGTGGACTGAGCCTCCTGGAGCAAGGATCCACTAGAGCAGAGATCCTACACCTCCCTTCATCTGCTTATCTAGGAGGTACAGCACACACTAGGAAAGAACAATTTTCTGAGGATCCATTATCTGCCATGGCCCACCTCCCAGCCCATATCCTCAGTCCTCTCCAGGTGCTTGGCACTCGCTGGGAACTGGGCTGTAGTTTCCATGGCCCTTCTCATGTGAGTGAGGCTCTACTGTGGCTAGGCAGGACCAAAGCCAGCCTGAACCAATGCTACCTGCCAACCTGAGGAAGATACCAGGGCCAGTCAGGAGGGTCAGAGACCATATTCATGATCACATTAAAGAGGAGACTTTCCCAGAGATTCCCAGTTAGAATTGCATCTCTCCTGGAGATAATACAGCTCAGCCCAGAGATTCGGCTCTGAGCAAGAACCTGGAACACCCCCTTAACTGGAACTTCACTGCACATCTGGATGACAGCAAATAGGGAAGTGTCATACTCCACTCAGCAGCCTGGTCCCTAGAAGCAGCTTCCCATCCCAGAAATAACCACAACTTTTGAAGGCACATTAGCTAGAGAAGAGAAAACAGGGATGTTGAGAAAAGAGAACAGAAAGAAAAGGAGATGAGAACAACAAAAAGAAAAAAAAACAGAAATGAGAAAAGAAAGCAGGGGAGGGGAGATCTGAGCACAGGAGAACCTGATGAAGCAGCCAAATGGGACTCAGACACAGTACCTTTTTCAGATTAATCCATTGCTTGAAGTAATCTGCCACTGGCAAGCCCAAGTACTGGCACTGGCCCGGGAGCCTACAAAAAAGGGAAGAGAAAACAAGTTGGGCACACACATGTTCCAGGTATGGAGTCTTAAGCTAGGAAATTCAACATAAAGTCCATAGACAAACAGACCTCAAAAGCCCACCCATTAGCCATGGGTCCCATCCCACCCAAGAAAGGCCCCCCAACTCCAGCATCCTGGACACTGGGCTTCATACCCAGCCTTCAGATCCAAATGTGAAAACCTGAAACAATCTATATATATAAAAAGCCAGCGACTGGAATGCTGGAATGACTAGTTGCTATGACACCCACTGCAGCCAGTGAACCAGCTGGTCAACCCTCCCCCTGGCTGGCCCCACCCCCAATAGGCCCCCATCACCCACCCAGATCGGCCTGCAGCTCCTCTTTCCAGCAGGCCCTGCTCCTGATCACCATCCTCCACACCCCAATAGGGGATGGAGCTGGCCAGCCAACCTCCTGCAGCCCCTCCTGATTGCCCCCCTCATTCTAATCAGGGGCAGGACCCCTCCCCCAGGCCGCTGGTTCCCAGTCGGCCCCCCCCACCTCAATCGGGGGTGGGGTCCACCAGCCAATTGCCTACAGCTCCTCCCCACAGCTGGTGCAGCCCTGATTGAGCCCCAATTGGTAGGCTTGGTGGCAGGTTGTGTAGTTGCAGGCAGCAGCAGCTCCTCAGGCAGCCAACCTCCTACTATATCCTCTTCCAGACAGGCCTGGCTCTGATCTACCCTGATTGGGGCCAGGCCAGCCAGACCCCACCTGTGTATGAACTTGTGCACTGGACCTCTAGTTCAAAATAATATCAGCGGCTACTATTTTCTGATGGCCTACTAAGTATCTTACTAAAAGTTTCACATTATTCTTTAGAATGGTGCTGGGAGGTAGGTACTGAGGCCTACATTTTACAGATGTGAAAATGAGACTCAGAGAGGTTACCTAAGATCCTACAGCTTAAAAAATGACAGTGCCAAAAACTGAACCCAGGTCTGTCTCACTCCAAAGCCTATGTTCTCTCCAGTGCACTAGTTTCTTGTTTTATTATAGCAGTGAGGAGAGAAACCAGATTTAGAGATAGCTGGACAGGGACTTCCATTCATATTTAAGTCTCTAGTGATAGGCTTTCTGCAAATAGAGACCATGCATAAGGATGAGAAGAAGTCAAAATTTAAGTCAAGATTCTGTTGTTTTTTTCTTTAAATTAGAATTTATAAACTGTATTCCCTTTGAACTGAGGATGCCATTTTATCCACATAAAACCATTCACCCAAACATTTGCTGATGTTTAATAAGAGTCAGGCACTTAGGACTTGATTCCAAGATGGCGGCTGGGAGGATGGCAGTGAGGGAGAGAGTGTAAGGAAGTGAAAGGGGAGTGTGTGGATGTGGTGTGTGTGTGTGTGTGTGTGAGAGAGAGAGAGAGAGAGAGAGAGAGACAGCTAGATCTCAGAGGACCCTCAGGGGCTGGCTGACTGGGCTCATCAAGCCGGGCAGCCTCTGCTACTGCTGTAATCTCTCCTGGAGTGCCGACTCTCCCTTCAAAATGGGAGAGATGCTGTGACTGGGAGCCCAGTCTCACCTCCACCCAGGATCCTACAGACACTCCAGTCAAGGACCTGCTGCCTTGGCTGCCAACCCATGGACACCAGGACTCCAGCCTCCAGGTGAGGGCTCCCGTGAGTTCCGGAGGGTGCTCCCCTCCCATCAGCCAGACCACTGGTTGGCAAACTGCAGCTCATGAGCCACATGTGGCTCTTTGACCCCTTGAGTGTGGCTCTTTCACAAAATACCATGGCCTGGGCAAGTCTATTTTGAAGAAGTGGTGATAGAAGAAGTTTAAAAAATTTGGCTCTCCAAAGAAATTTCAATCATTGTACTGTTGATATTTGGCTCTGTTGACTAATGTGTTTGCCAACTACTGAGCCAGACGCTTTAGCCCTGGGCATTGCGAACATGCATGAACAGCCAAGCCTTACACAGTAGCCCTGGGCTCCGTGGTCACTTCAACAGCTGGGCAGGTAGCCACCACCTGTGTCTGCTTGAGGAGCAGCTGCTGCCCATAACTGCTTGAGGAGCAGTGGCCCTGTGACTCCCCAAGGAGCATCCATCACCTGTGACAGTAAGAAGCAGCCACTGCCCATGACTGCGCAAGGAGCGGCCGCCCCACGAACACACAAGGAGCGGCCACTCTGCAACTGCCTGAGGAGCTGCTGCTGCCTGCAACCACACAACCTGCCACCAAGTCCACTGCTGCAGCCACAGGCCCCACATGACTCAACACCTAGATCATTTGATAAAAGCAAAAATAGGGAGACAGAAGAACAACCCCCAAAGGAAAGAAAAGGAGGGATCACCAGAAAAGGAATTAAATGAAACCGAGGCATGCAATATGTTAGAAAAAGAACCCTATATAATAATAGCCTAATATGCTAAGTGTCTGGTCATCTGTTCAACCAATCAAAGCATAATATGCTAATGATATGCTAAGGCCTCTCAACCACTTGCTATGATGTACACTGACCATCAAGGGGCAGACACTCTGACGGTAGGTTGGCTTGTTGCTGGGGTCTGGCCAAGTAAGATTGAGCAAGATGAGCCAAACACACCCTGGAGCCCTCCTGCATCCCTTCCCCAGTTGGCCAACCTCCTGCATCAGTTCCTGGCTCCAATTGTGCATCGGTGAAGTCCCTCAGCCTGGCCTGTGCCCTCTCGCAATCCAGGACCTTTCAGGTGAGATTGGAACCAGTTTCGGCCTGATCCTCCTTAATGCAGGAGATGCCCCCTCATGGTCAGTGTGCTACCATAGGGGGAGCTCAGCCAGAAGCTGGGCTCATAGCTTGCAAGTACAGTGCAGTGGCAGGAGCCTCTCCTGCCTCTGCAGTAATGCTAAGGATGTTCAACTGATGGCTTAGCCCTGCTCCTTTCGGGGTCCCAGACTGCAAGAGGGCGTGGGCTGGGCTGAGGGATACCTTCTCCCCTCACGTGCACAAATTTTGTGCATTGAACCCTCTAGTTCAGAATAAGGGCCATACAGTTCATAAACCAGATGGATGAGAAAATCAACAACCTATGTAAGAATCAGGAAGAAATAAAGAGTGATATAGCTACAATAAAAAACAATATGGAGCCAGAACCAGTTTGGCTCAGTGGATAGGGTGTCAGCCTGCGGACTGAAGAGTCCCGGGTTCAATTCCAGACAGGGGAATGTACCTTGGTTGAGGGGCACATCTCCAGTGTGGGGCGTGCAGGAGGCAGCTGATCGATGTCTCTCTCTCATTGATGTTTCTGACTTTCTATCCCTCTCCCTTCCTCTCTGTAAAAGATCAATAAAATATATTTTAAAAAAATATATGGAAGTTTTCAACAGTAGACAAGGACAAGCAAAGGACCAAATTAGCAAATCAGAAGTCAGGGTAGCAAAACACATCCAATCTGAACTTTAATTGGAGGGGAAAAAAAAAAAAAGACAGGAGGAGAGCCTGAGGGAGCTTTGGGACAATATGAAATAAAGCAACATACATATAATAGGGGTGCAAGAATGACACAAAGAGGAGTAATGGTTAGAAAAACCTATTTGAAGAAATAATGTCAGAAAACTTTCCTAATTTCAGGAAAAGTCACACAACCACAAGATGTACCCCAAAAGACCCACACCAAGACACATTGTAATTACAATGGCAAATGTTAACAACAAAGAGAGAAACTTAAAGGCTACAAGAGAGAAACAGAAAGTTACCTACAAGGGATCTCCCATTACATAATCAAATGATTTCTCAACCTAACACATCAGACCAGAAAGGAATTGAAGGAAGTATACAAAATGAATCAAAGCAAGGGAATGAACCCAAGAATACTCTAACCAGCAAGGCAATCATTCAAAATTGAAGGGGAAATCAGGAGCTTCACAGACAAAAAACAAAACCAAAAACAAACCAAACTAAGGGAGCAAGCCAGCAATGCCAAAAATGCTAAAAGTACTGTTGTAAAAAGAAGGAAGAAAAAAAAAAAAAAAGGGAAGAAGGAACACAGGCACAAAAAATAAAACTGGCCACAAAGAAATACACTATCAATAATAACTTTAAACATAAATGGCCTAAATGCTCTAATCAAGACATCGAATGGCTGAATGGATAAGAAAACATGACCCATATATATGCTGTCTACAAGAGACCCACTTCAGAATAAGAGACTCACACAAATTGAAAGTGAAGGGGTAGAAAAACTATCTTTCAGGCAAATGAAAATGAAAATAAAGCTGGGGTAGCAATACTTATATCTGACAAAATAGACCTCAGAGTGAAGGCCATAACAAGAGATAAGGAAGGCCACTTCATAATACAAAAGGAATCGACACAACTCTGGTAAACATATGCACCCAATGCAAGAGCACTAATATACATAAAAAAACTTCTGGAAAATATCAAGGGAGAGATCGACAGCAATATGATCATAGTAGGGGACTTTAATATCCAACTGACATCAATGGATAAATCCTCTAGACCAGCGGTTCTCAACCTGTGGGTCACGACCCCTTTGGGGGTCGAACAATCCTTTCATAGGGGTCGCCTAAGACCATCAGAAAATGCAGATATTTACATCATGATGCATAACAGTAGCAAAATTTCATAGTTGGGGGTCACCACCACATGAGGAACTGTACGCAAGGGTTGTGGCCTTAGGAAGGTTGAGAACCACTGCTCTAGACAAAAAACAAATCAGCAAAGAAACAGCAATTCTAAATGACTCACTAGATCAGATGGACTTAATTAACATCTTCAGAATATTTCACCCCAAAGTTACAGAATATACATTCTTCTCAAGTGCATATGAGACATTTTCAAATATACACCACATATTGGGTCACAAGACAAGTCTCTCCAAATTCAAGAAGGCTGAAATCATATCAAGCATCTTCTCAGACCACAAAGGCATAATATTAGAAATCAATTACAATCAAAACAATTAAAACACTTGGAGGCTGAACAGCATGCTATTAAACAATGACTGGATTAACAAAGCGATCAGAAAATAAATTAAAAACATCCTAGAAACAATTGACAATTAAAACACAACAATCTTAAACCTATGGGACACAGTGAAAGCAGTCCTGAGAGGGAAGTTCATAGCATTACAGGTCTAACTAAAAAAACAAGAAAAACTGATAATAAATTATCTAACTCTACAACTTAAAGAATTAGTAAGAGAGCCATAAGGAAAGCCCACAGTGAGCAGAAGGAAGGAGATAATAAAGATGAGAGCAGAAATAAATGAAGGAGTCCAAAAAAAAAAAATACACAAGATCAATGAAACAAAGAGTCTGTTCTTTGAAAGGATAAACAAGATTGATAAACCTCTAGCCAGGCTCACCAAGAAGCAAAGAGAGAGGACCCAAAAAAAACAAAATCAGAAATGAAAGAGATGAAATAACAACAGACGCCACAGAAATACAAAAGATTGTAAAAAAAAATACTATGAACAACTCTATGACAACAAACTAAACAACCTAGAAGAAATAGAAATATTCCTAGAAAAATACAACCTTCCAAAACTCTATCAAGAAGAATAGAAAAAAAAATCTCAAAAAGGCCGATAACTAAGGAGGAAATTGAAGCAGTCATCAAAAAGCTTCCAGCAAACAGGAGGAGAAACCAAGATGGCGGCATAGGTAAGCACCTAAACTGCTACCTCACACAACAATTTCAAAACTACAACTAAAAGACAAAATGGACATCATCCAGAACCACAGGAAGGCTGACTGAGTGGAAATTCTACAACTAGAAGAAAAAAGCACACTGAGACTCAGAGGAGTTGCAGGAGGTAGAGGTACTGAGACACATACACAGAGAGGACTGGCAACTGAGTGCATGGCTGGCTTTCTCAAACGAGAAGGAGACAAAAGCTCCTGACTGCGCTGAACTCCACTTCCAGGCGAGACTCTGGGGACCCAGAGAAAAGCACACTGAGACTCAGAGGAGCTAGCTGCAGGAGGCAGAGGTACTGAAACACGCGCACTGAGAGGACTGGCGTGGCTGGCTTTCACAAGAGGGAGGGAGACAAAAGGTCCAGTTCCGGGTGAGACTCTGGGGACTCAAGACTCATTCGAGAAGAAACCGGACTGTCTGGCAGCAGGTGGAACTCAAGGGCAGCTTTCTCTCAGAGGTGCTTGCAGCGATTACCATGAGACACTGAGACACAGAGGCCTATTAGGGCAAGGCTGACGGGAAACCAATGCTATCTACTCTGCTCTGAGACTCCACCCCATCCAAGCTGAGTGCAGTGGCTTTTGTAAGTCTTGTCCCATAAGGATGTCTCCAGCACAGAAGTTCTTCCAGCATAGACACAGTAGATTCTCACAGCCAATTGGCCTGGAGGTTAATTCCTCCCAGTGATACCAACAACAATCAAGGCTTAACTACAACAAGACTGTGCACACAGCCCACAAGAGTGTCCACCTTAGGTAACTGGGGAGGCTGAGCCACTGGGCCCTATAGGACACTTAGCACACAAAGCCACTCTATCAACTCAGGGAAGCAGTTAAAATGCAGAGACAAAGAAACAGATCACAAATGAAAGAAATGGAGAAAAGCAAACTAAAGGATATAGAGTTCAAAACCACGGTTATAAGGTTTTTCAAGAATTTTCTAGAAAAGGCTAATAAATTTAACAAGACCCTCAAGGATATGAAAAAGGACCAACTAGAAATTAAGCATACACTGATTGAAATAAAAAATATTATACAAAGATCTAACAGCAGACTAGAGGATAAGAATCAAGTCAAAGATTTGAAATACAAAGAAGCAAAAAAAAACACTCAACAAGAAAAGCAAAAAGAAAAAAGAATCCAAAAATGTGAAAATAGTGTAAGGAGCCTCTGGGACAATTTCAAGCATACCTACATCAGAATTATGGGGGGTGCCAGAAGAAGAGAGAGAGCAAAATATTGAAAACCTATTAGAAGAAATAATGACAGAAAACTCCCCACATCTGGTGAAAGAAACAGATTTATAAGTCCAGGAAGCACAGAGAACCGAATCCAAAGAGGACCACACCAAGACACATCAAAGCTATCATTCAGAATTGAAGGTCAGATAAAGAGATTCACAGATAAGAAAAAACTAAAGGAGTTCATCACCGCCAAACCAGTATTATATGAAATGCTGGACAGCATTCTTTAAGAAGAGGAAAGGGGGAGGAGCCAAGATGGCGGCATAGGTAAGCACCTACACTGCTGCCTCGCACAACAATTTCAAAACTACAACTAAAAGACAGAACAGACATCATCCAGAACCACAGGAAAGATGGCTGAGTGGAAGTTCTATAGCTAGAAGGAAAGAGAGGGGTTCACAGACACCCAGAGGAACTGCAAAAAGCTGAGGTACGGAGACGCGCGCGCTGGGAGAGCGGGTGCCCGAGTACCTGGCTGGCTTTCTCTGACGGGAGGGAAACGGAGACTCCCAATGGCATTGAACCCCTTATCCTACGACACTAAACCCCAGAC
>PVJN01050295.1:0-14896 GCA_004026805.1 Lasiurus borealis
TGTATGTTGCTTGCAGGCACATCTCCAGTGTGGGGTGTGCAGGAGGCGGCTGATCAATGTCTCTATCTCATTGATGTTTCTGACTTTCTATCCCTCTCCCTTCCTCTCTGTGAAAAATCAATAAAATATATTTTAAAAAAATATAAAATAAAATAAATCATTTAGTCCCCATCTCTTAAAAAATAAATAAGAGAAATGACTCTTAGCCCATCCCTACTAAGCCGGTGGTGAATGAAGACAGGCATCCTAACATCAGGAAGGATTGAGTCTGACCTATGGTGGGCACACGGAAAGCTGTCCAGGCAGGGAAAGAGTTTTGAGTTCAGTTCTAAGGTTAAGGCAGAGAAACAAGCAGGCACAGCCTTTCTGGGAGACAGGTGCCCCTCTCCCAGCACCAAACAGTCACAAAGGTTGAACTCAGAGAGTCCCCTGGAAGGCCTCACTCACCTTCACTTGGTAGCCGTTAGTTACTAGGAAGCTCCTGCTGCTGATGTTTCTGTGGAGTTCAGGGGGTTCAGAATGGTGCAGCCTGTCGTGTCCAAAGGCAGGGAGTGTTAGTGACCTTTACAAGACCTTCCTGGGGGGCTCAACAGTTATTACCGGAATAAGGAGGCTGGTCAGTACCATGCCTCTCCCCCTTGCACCTCAGTTGTGGGCCAGTGTGGACACAACCAATTGATGTGTCGCTTTCACATCCGATGTTTCTCTCTCTGTCTCTCCCCCTCCCACTTTTTCTAAAAATTAATGGAAAAATATCCTTGGGTGAGGATTAACAACAACAAAAACGTAAGGAAGGGGAGACTATCTTGGGCTTCTGGCCTGTTCTCTCCTCATCTCTGGGATTACCAGTAGGGGAGGAAGGCTCGTTCTGTTCTTCTTCGCATCCTTTCAACCCAGAAGGTACCTGCATAGGCCATTGGCTGCCCCTATGGCCAGGACGATGCGCTCAGCCAACGTGAGGTCCTTTTTCTGATCCAGCAGCTCCCTCAGGGTCCCGAGCTCACAGTACTCCATGACGATGGAGAACTGAGGTGGGGTCACTGATGGAAAGAAGATCAGCCCCACTCAGAGGTCCTGCTCTGCAGCCCACCTCCCCCTAACTCCACAGACGCAGACTCAGCGCTGCACTGCTTCTCCCCCACCCTCTAACCCCATCTCACACAGTTTGCATCCTGACCTCACTGAATGGTCAAATACCTACAGAATTCCCATACCTCTTCTTTCCAATATTTGGCATGTCGTATTTATCTAGTCTCTTAGTTATCTGAGTAATGTCTCCCCCACTCAAGTTCAAGCCCTAGGGGGCAGGGTCTGTTTTGTTCACATCCTCAGATGCAAGAACCAACACACAAAGAATGAGTCAGTCACCCCAGCCATCACACAGGAGACCAAATACCACTGGAAGTTTTCCTCTAGTTGAGTGAGGCTGTAGAGAGATGTCTACAGGGGATAAAACATTTAAAGAGGTTGCTCTGTCCCCTCTGCAGGCAGGAACAACAATGCATAACCCACAGGAGAGGCCATGCTATGAGGGAAAATGCAGCCACATTAAAAAATTAAAATGAGCGGAAACAGTGGATAGAGCATTGGCCTGAGGACTGAAGGGTCCCAAGTTTGATTCCCGATCAAGGGCATGTACCTTGGTTGCAGGCACATCCCCAGTACGGGGTGTGCAAGAGGCAGCTGATTGATGTCTCTCTCTCTCATCGATGTTTCTAACTTTCAATCTCTCTTCCTTCCTCTCTGTAAAAAAATCAATAAAAAATATATTTAAAAAATTAAAATGAAAAAGAATCTGATGCATGAAGTTCTTGGTTAAGGGGCAGGTTAGTTGAGTTTTTAGGTTTGATCTACACTAATGACATGAGCAAGGATAGATTCCTTATTCTTTTTTTAAAAAATGTATTTATTGATTTCAGAGAGGAAGGGAGAAAGAGAGAGATAGAAACATCAATGATGAGAGAGAATCATTGATTGGCTGCCTCTTGCACGCCCCCCACTGGGATCGAGCCTGCAACCCAGGCATGTGCCCTTGGCTGGAATCGAACCTGGGACCCTTCAGTCCGCAAGCTGACGCTCTACCTACTGAGCCAAGCCAGCGAGGGCGATTTCTTATTCTTGATAAAGGGGCATGTTAATTGAGTCCTGGGGTTTGATCTACACAATGATGATCCAGGATAGATTCCTTATACTGATCAGTCAGCTTTATGATGTTTTATTGCAACAAAATGCTTCCATCACTCCAGTATCTGAACAAGATGCCCAGTAGCCCATAGGATGTGGCCACATTAGTGTATAATTTCCCTCAGGCTGAAGCCAAATTCAAGCCTTTGTCTCCTGAAAGGATATGAGAACCTGCATCTTGGGATGCAGAAAAACTAACACTGATCATGATAACTCTGTGATCCTGCCCTTTCAGCTCTTCTTTAAAAATGCAGCGCATTGTAAGATATGTGACAGGCCACCCAAAGAAGGACCATCCTCAGAAGCACTCCTTACCTGTTTCATCAATGCAAATCCCAAATATACGCAGGATGTTAGGAGAATCAAATTTCTTCATGGTTTTGACCTCCTTATTGAAAATGTGCCTCACTGTTCTATGAGGATGAAAGGGACAATTAAGATTTCAAGATGGGAGGGTCCCTCTGAGAACATTTTGTGTGGGGACCATCTGTGCATGTGTGGGGGATTGTCAGCATCCTGGGGTGAGATGAGCTAAACACTGATGGCCGTGTTTAGCAGCAGAGTTTGTATGCACAACACATGCTACAACATAGATTTACCTTGGAAATATCATACTAAGTGAAAGGTGCCAAACACAAAAGGCCACATATCATATCATTCCATGTGTGCAATATCCAGAACACACAAATCCATAGAGACAGAAAGTAGATTAGGAGGTGCCTAGGGCTAGAGATGGTGGGGGTAGCAGTATATGGGGAGTGACTGCTAAAGGTTATAGGGTTTCCTTGTGGGATGATGCAAATGTCCTAAAATCACTTTATGGCAATGGTTGTACAACTCTGTAGATGAAAAGCCATTAAGTTGTACACTTTATTTATTTGTTTACTGTTTGTTGTTTTTTTTATTACAATTGACATACAGTATTACATTAGTTTCAGGTGTACAGCATAGTGATTAGACATTTATAGATCTAATGGAGGCTCACCCTGAGGAGCCCAGTACCCATTGGACAGCATACATAGTTATCACTGCATCACTGAACTGTATTCCCTGTGCCGTATGTTACATCCCATGATTGTTTTTATAACAGGCGATTCGCACTTCTATTTTTTATATTTAAAAAAATATATGGAGCACTTCACGGATTTGCATGTTATCCTTGCTCAGGGGCCATGCTAAGCTTCTCCGTATTGTTCCAATTTGAGTATATGTGCTGCCGAAGCGTGCACAAGTTTTACACTTTAAATGGGTGAATCTTATGGCATGTAAACGATGTTCCAATAAAGTTGTTAAAAATACTGTCCCAATCAAAATCTCAATGTGTATGTTGAGGAGTGTGATATTTATTTAGCTTAGTAAACCTGAGAAAGAAGAGCCAAGATGGAGAGAGTTATCTTACCTGATACTGAGAATTACTAGAAAGTCATAATAAAAACAGAACACAGTGTTATTGGTGCTAAGACAAATTGACCAGTGGAATATAATAGAGAGGTTAGAGCTAGATCCATGTCTAAATAGAAGCTTAACATACAATAAATGTGGCACCACAAATCAAGGGAGAAAAACATTTAATAGCTGGTGTAGAGAAAATGGATTCATTGTACAGATAAAAATAAAACTAGGCCCTACATAATATCAAAGGTGGGTTCTAGGAGAATTAAAGCCTATGTGAGAAATAAAACTCAAAAGTTAATAAAAGAAATATTATGAATGCCTAGAGGAGTAGAAGGGCACCTCAAGAGCACAAATATATAATAACGTAACATTTTGGTAGAATTAATAACATCAAAATTTAAGATGTCTGTTGATGGACACTACTGGCAAAATTAAAGTATAGGAAATATGAGAGAAGAACTTTGTAGTATCTAAAACTTAGAAATGATTAATTGCCACAATATATTATCTTCTACAAATTGACATGACAAAAACAGCAACTGTGACAGAAAGAAGGGCAATATAGGGAAGTGGAAACCCAAATAGTTAAAAGCCATATGAATAAATTTTCAAAAAACAGAAATGCAAATCAAAATTAATGATAAGATGTTACTTTATAACATAAACGTAAGAAAAATGAGAAAGTTGGATAACACTAAAAGTTGGTAGAGATATGTAACTATAGACCTCACACATTGCTGGCGAGAGTATAGGCACCTGCAACCCACTCTGGTAGTACTTAGTCAATTTCATGTAAGCATGACCCACTGATTCCCCTATGACCCTTCGATTCCCCTCCTGGCAGCACAGCCCAAAGAAATTCTCATACAGGTCCATAAAGGAATACTTATGGTGGCATTATTTTTGGTGGGGGGACGTTGGAAACAGGTTGGGTTCCATCATTGGAAAAATAGGTAAAATATGGTCTACCCCATGGACAGCAGTCAGAAGGAAAGGGCTATACAAGTTCAGTACATATTCTCTGATGCTGAGTGGAAAGGTTAGCATAGTAAGTAGGCAACAGACGTATAACACTACCGTTTGTGAAAATTAAAGATGCACGCTCATATATCAACAATATACATTTTACAAGCACACCTACAAGTGAAACACACTTCATTGCCTGTGGAGGGGATGGGGAACTGAGAAATAGAAATGGGAGGGAATACAGATTTTTAAATAACTAAATGTAGGAATAAAAGAGAAGTTTCTAGAATTGAGGTTGGAAGACATGCACTTAACGTCTAGGCTCTGCTCCTTAAGAGTAGAAGGCAAGTCATTTCAGCCTGTGGGGCCCTGTTTTCCCACCTAATGGAGACAATACACCTCCCTCCTTGGGGACCTATAGAGAGGAAGTGAAATGATAACACGAGAGAACTATACAAAAGGACTTACCCAGGGTTTCTGGTCTGGCTGTTGTTGAATACTTTTATGGCCACTGGAGATTGGTAATATTTTCCTTTAAAAACTTCGCTGAATTCATTTTTCTTTAGCGAGAACCAATCAGATTCTGAAAGGTCCTCCTTCTTAATCTCCTTGATTGTACACATTAGGGCCGCCTTCATTGATTTCTCTAAATCTGACCGTAGGACAGAAGGAAATAAAGAGTCAATGAGCTGAGGAAGGTGTGCTAACAGAACAGGTGTCTCTTGTAAACATGTCAGTGGGAAGCCTTTCGCGATGACCCACAGCTGGCCCTAGTGGGACCTTCTGACTCCCTCAACCTGGGAAAGAGGTTCCAGTAGAGACACAGCTGGAAGGGTAACAAAAATGTGTCGTGCACTTCCTTCCCCTCCTCTTCAAGTCCTGTCTGTCTCTCCAGCTTAAACCTCCATCTCAATCTGTCTCTGTCATTTTGGAGGCCTTCCTACTCCTACTGCCACTTGAGCTCGGCACTTGAACATTTAGCATCTTGTTTAGTCATTTCAGCTCTAAGAGTGAGAGACACAGTTCAAACCGAGTGACTCCACTGCTAGTATGTGTTCACACAACTCTCTTCCCTCTCCCTCCCTCCTACCCTGTGGATGTGAGCTCCCCTGAGGCAGGGGCTTTCTCTGCATCGGACTTGGCTCTATGTTCAAGGCTCTGACAGCAGATACAGATTGGTCAAATGAGTGGTGAATGTAAATTTTAAGTGTAATTTGAATTTGTTCTTAGAAATTCAGCAAAAGAAGCTTCCATACTATCTAGAGCAGTGGTTCTCAACCTGTGGGTTGCGACCCCTTTGGGGGTCGAATGACACTTTCACAGGGGTCGCCTACGACCATCGGAAAACACAGGTATTTACATTATAATTCATAACAATAGCAAAATTACAGTTATGAAGTATGGTTGGGGGGTCACCACAACATGAGGAACTGTATTAAAGGGTCTCGGCATTAGAAAGGTTGAGAACCACTGATCTAGAGGAAGTTGTCAGTGCTTAGACGGGTACTAGAAGGCATCTTTCGGGTCAAGAAGTTTCCTTCAAATGCTACTCCTTGGACAGAAGCCTGGGCTAAGTTATGAGCACATCCGCAAATCTGGGGGCTGTTTCCAACCAGCCAGGCTAGAAAGCGGGCAGTGGTGGGGTGGGGAAAGACTCGAGTTCCTACTGAACAAATGGCTTCTGGTTTGGGGGCAGTCAGAAGCAGCAGGTCACAGGTAACTCACGGCGCCTCAGGATTTTTCCCACTTCATTTTTCACTTGCTCCACTGAAGCTTCGATAATTTCACTTCCTGCAGGAAAAAAGAGTAGCAAATATTCAAAAATAGAAAAGCGAATTAAAAACACACTGAGGCCCCATTTTCTCTAACATGATATTGGTTACAGGAGGGATTACAACTACCGCTCATGAATATTCACCTTTCTACTTCTAAGCGCACAGTAAATACCTTGAAGCATGGCCGTGTCACTCACTTTGACCAAGAAATGAAGTGAAAGAAATGCGAAGGAAGCTTGTGTCAAGGTGAAAGTGCCATAACCTTGAAAGTTCCTGGAAAGGACAGTTACCTCGGAGTCTCCTGGACTTTGCCTAAATAAGAAATAAAGTTTTCTTTCTTTGAGACACTGTATTTTTTTTTTTACATCATAGCATAATCTCATCTATCCTTATTACATTTTTAAAAAATATATTTTATTGATTTTTTTACAGAGAGGGAGGGAGAAGGATAGAGAGTTAGAAACATTGATGAGAGAGACCCCGATTCAGCTGCCTCCTGCACATCCCTACTGGGGATGTGCCTGAAAACAAGGTACATGTCCTTGACTGGAATCTAACCTGAGGCCTTTCAGTCCGCAGGCCAATGCTTTATCCACTGAGCCAA
This sequence comes from Lasiurus borealis, assembly GCA_004026805.1. Taxonomy (NCBI): domain Eukaryota; kingdom Metazoa; phylum Chordata; class Mammalia; order Chiroptera; family Vespertilionidae; genus Lasiurus; species Lasiurus borealis. Next base: position 6,925 of record PVJN01050295.1, read on the forward strand.
ACAGGTTAGGGCTCATTTATCCTTATTTATATAATCTAAAATACATTTAAAAATTGATAGGACTTTCAGTGCTAAAACTAATGAAGAAAAGTGTGGAGAAACACAATCTCATGCATTGTTGGTAGGAATGATATTGATATAACCTCTGCAGAGGACAATCTCTATCAAAATTTTAAGTGCTGGCGGGAGGGGAGGAGGCTGGGGACATCAATAAAAAAATAAAATTAAAAAAAGTAAAGTGCTCATACTCTTTGACCCACTTATAGGAATTTTTCCTAAAGATACCCTGAAATATATACGAAGATGTTTAAAGCAGGACTATTTACAATTGTGAAAAACTGGACTCAACTCAAATGTCCATCAATAGGGAATTGCTTAAGTAAATATGGCCCATGTATACCAAGGAATACGAGGCAACTCTATGGGAATTAATATGGACGAATATTCAAGATTTAATGAGAAAAGCAAGAAGCAGAACAGTGTGTTTAGGACGCTACTAATTGTGTAACAATGACAAAAATATCTACATTCTTAAATATCTGGAAGGCTATTCAAAAACTGCTAAAGGAGATCATGTCTGGGAAACAGTTCCTTTGAGGTCAAAGGTGAGTAAGAGATTTACTTCTCATGCTGGGCCCTTTTTGAGTCTTGTGAATGTATCACTTGATAAAAGTGTTTTTAAAATCTGAAAAGCAAGAGCAGAAAGTAAATCTTGTCCTCCAAGTTGATGACACCCATGTGCCCCCCACTTCTCCTAGGAAGTGGACCAATGAGTGCTGAAGATCGGGAAAGCTGGGGCCAATCCTATCTTTCAGCGGGACTGGCCCCTGCACACACCTCTCTCTCCTGGCCCCCAAGCCTGATTCTCTTTCTCTTTGTTGGGTGTTTGGTTGGAGGATTACAGATGCCTCACTTTCCCTCGTCCAGAAAAGAACCCATTTTGCCCACAGGTCTCCTCTCTATCCCTCTCCCTTCCTCTCTGTAAAAAATCAATAAAATATATTAAAAAAAAACCAAACATTCTCTAAGTACTCACTGCTCCTACAACCTTGGCTCCAGAATGAGACATGTTAAACAGACCTAAATTAGACCTGCTGCTTGCCCAGTCCAGCCAAGGCCCCTGAGTTCAGAAGAATTCGAATGGACCCACAGATTTATGAGCAGGAGAACTTTTTTATTTTTTTATTGATTTTCTACAGAGAGGAAGGAAGAGGAATAGAGAGTTAGAAACATCGATGAGGGAGAAACACCTATCAGCTGCCTCCTGCACACCCCCTACTGGGGATAGGCCCACAACCAAGGTTCATGCCCCTGACTGGAATTGAACTCAGGACCCTTCAGTCCTCAGGCCCATATTCTATCCACTGAGCCAAAACGGTCAGGGCAGGTGAGCAGGAGAATTAATGACTATTGTTTCAAGCTTCCGAGTTTTGGAATGGTTTGTTATACAGTATTAGTATAGTAACTGACGAATACATATCATTACAGTCCATTGCCACATGGCAGCCCAAGTGATGTTCTTTAATACAAGTCAAAGCATGACAGACCCATGTTTAAGACCTTCCTTTACTGGCTCCTATGACTCAGAATAAAATCTACACTTCTTTTCATGCCTTCATGGCCCTGTATGACCTTGCTCCTGTATCTTCTGGCCTACTTCTCCCCATACATCTCATACTACTTACTCTCTCTTCCAAGTCTACCCCACCAAAGCCATCCTGCCTTCTGGTTGTTCCTTGCACTTGCCACATTTATTCCCCAGCTCAGGGCCTTTGCATCTCCTGTTTTCTCTGCTGGGAATGCTCCTCTCCCTCATCTTCGTATGGCTTTCTCCTCCTCATTATTCAAGGTGTCCCTTCCAATGCTACCGTCAGAGAGGCTTCCCCTGAACACTCAGTCTGCACCGCTGTCACTTTCCATTTCATTGCTCTGCTTATGGCTTTCATTGCTTTTAGGTAAAATGACTTAGTCCTCTACCTGCAGACTTTATGTTCCAAGAGGGCAGAGATTTTTGTCTATGTGTCTCTGTGTTATGTCTCAAATACTTAGAACACTAGCTGGCATATGGTAGGCATAGTCGTGTGCCTCATAATGACGTTGAGGTCAACAATGGACTGCATATATAATGGTGGTCCATACGATTTATAAGGAAGCTGAAAAATTCCTACCACCTAGTGATGTACTTAATGTGTTTACTTATGTGCTTACAGTGATTACTTAGGTGTTTGTGGTGATGCTAGTCTAAGCAAACCTACTGCCTTCCAGTCATATGAAAGTATAGCACATACAATTATGTACAATACATAATACTTGATAATAAGTGACTAGCTTACTGGTTTATGTATTTACTATACTTTTTATTGTCATTTTAGAGTGTGCTCTTTCTACATATAAAAAAAAACGTTTACTGTAAAACTGTATGCCATATTATGCCAGCAGCAATCTTATATCTCATGTTTACGGTGTCTCCTGATTGCATCATATTCTCTGGACTTGGTATTTTATTGGTTTGTACAGTTGAATGTTGTACAGGCTTTGGCCTAGGAGCAATAGGCTATACCATATAGCCCAGGTGTATAGTAGGCTAGACAATCTAGGTGTGTGTAAGTGCACTATGATGTTCCCACATTGTTGAAATCGCCGAATGACACATTTCTTAGAATATATCCCTGCCATTAAGTGGCACATGACTATACTCAATTTATGTTTGCTTAGTTAATTAGTTAATTCTCCCTCCTGGTAATTTACATATTAACAGAAGGTCCTGGACAAACTAAGGCTGGACGGAATTAGATTCTGGAATTCTAGGTATCACATCAAAGAGAGAATGAAGAGGCAAAGAAGACATGAGTATCAACACCCCCACCCTCTCTCCTACTCTGGCTTGCCCAAATTTCACCAGCCCCCCACCCTATCTAGTCCCGTGGATGTTAGGAGTTCTGAGTCACATGAATAACACCTGCTCAAACCTGGGCAGCCCTCCTGCTCCTCTGGTAAATCAAAACGAGACTAAAAGGCCCCCATTGACTCCCCCTGACAAAACAAGCCTCACCAGTTAGACTTTGGAAGACCCGCCAGTCCTCCTCTGCATCCTGCTGATCTTCTTGTTCCCAGACTTCTTTGCTGACGGTGGAAACAGACACCCTCTGATACACCTGAAGCGTCAGTGAGAGTTCCTGGTAGACATCGTTCAGCCGACTGTTCACATCTTTAAAGAGTTCTTTGTTCCTCCCTGAGGTTAGAAACTTACGGAGATCGGACTTATCACTAAACTTATCTATCTTCTTCTTAGCTCCCTCGAGAGCAGCCTGGAAATTGTTCAGGGCAGTGATGATCCCGGGGGGCAGGTTCCCCTCTCCTTGGGCCTGGAGCTCTTTGAGAGGCTGCAGCAGGCCGTGGATCCGGCTCCTTAGACGCTTGCACTGTCCCTCGCAGTGTTGCATCATTTCACATTGGTTGTACACACACAGGCCTAAGGAGATGACGGTCCCCAATTTATCCATACCTGGAAGAAACTGATGGAATTGGTTAAAGTCCCAGAGTTTCCTGCATATTTACTACTGGGCTACAGGAACCTCCAGGGTGTCTGTGATTTAAATGTCTGAAGAATTCTCCCCACAATTTCCTATAATGTAGAGATGGCCTGATGTCCACCAAAATCTGTTCTGCCCTTCCATAATAACAGAGCTGTGGCTGGGAGGTGTTGGCTCACCTAGGACCGTATCTCCCAGCCTTCCCTGAGGCTTGATGTGGCCATGTGACTAGTTCTCCCCAATGGGGTGTGAGTGGATATGACATGTGCTACTTTGGGCTGAGGCAGGTTTGTCTCCTCTACACACTATCCGCTGACCCAGCCCTAGGGGTGTTGGAGCCCCAAGAAGGAAGGTGGAGTCCCAAGAAGGAAGAATCCTGGATGCCTGATTCGTCACTTGGAGGAGGGCTGCTCACAGACCTGGACCATCTATCTGCCACAGACTGTTAAGTGAATGAGGAGTAAACTTCTATTGTGTTTGAGCCATTATATTTTGGGATCTGGCCATTACATCAGTTTAGCTTATTCTAACAAAAATATCTTGCCGCCGAAACCGGTTTGGCTCAGTGGATAGAGCGTTGTCGGCCTGTGGACTGAAAGGTCCCAGGTTCGATTCCAGTCAAGGGCATGTACCTTTGTTGTGGGTACATTCCCAGTAGGGGTCTTGCAGGAGGTGGCTAATTGATGTCTCTCTATCATTGATGTTTCTAACTCTTTAACCCTCTCCCTTTCTCTTTGTAAAAAATCAATAAAATATATAAAATAAAAGAAAAAGAAACAAATCATTTTTTTAAAAAATCCTGCCAAGTACAGGGGTGGTGATTTGACGGTGGGCTGGAGAGCTCAGGCCCCGCCTAAAGCAGGCAAGGGTTAGCCAGCAAGGATAAACAGTCCAGTAGTGGAAGATCTTCCAGTTTTGAAAAAGCAGTCAGAAATCTGGATTTTAATGTTCAATCTCTGAATTTAAAATCTTGCCACCAACCTGGCCAAGTAGCTCAGTTGGTTAGAGCATCATCCCAATACATCAAGTTGCAGGTTTGATCTCCAGGCAGGGCACATACAAGAAGCAACCCATGAAGGCATAAATCCATAAGTAAGTGGAACAACAAATAGATGTCTCTCTCTCAAATCAACTTTTAAAAATATGAAATATTGCAACCAAGCAAAAAAAAAAAAGTGCAATCCAACTGTGTGGGTCAAATAAAACATGTCTGCCAACTGGACATTGTCCAGAAAGCCCCAATTTGCAACCTGGGCCACGGTTGGCCAAGGATTCTCAAGATTATAACAGAGGTTGGCTTCTGTCAATCTCAACTTTTTCCTTTCTATCTCTTCCCAATGTTTGAGCATCCCTGTCTCCTTAGTGCTTATCCCCAGCTCTCTCTGCTATGTTTTTAGAAAGCTGTACATTTGGCCCTATCTGGTTTGGCTGGGTGGATAGAGTGTTGGTCTGCAGACTGAAGAGTCCCAGGTTCGATTCTGGTCAAGGGCACAAGCCTGGGTTGCGGGCTCGATCCCCCATAGGGGGTGGGTGTGCAGGAGGCAGAGGATCAATGATTCTCTCTCATCATTGATATTTCTATCTCCCTCTCCCTTCCTCTCTAAAACCAATAAAAAATAAAAAAGAGAAAGCTGTACATTTGTTAAAGCCTACCCATTGTCTACGCACCAATAGGACTTCATTATATAAGTACTGCTCCCCTCAGAGGCATTTGCACTAAAGACGCAGGGGTCTTCCAGGCCCAAAGGAATCATAGTGAACATCTGTGTTGTCTTCACAGCACCCATTTCCCTACTTCCTCTTACTGCCCAGATTTTAAGTGGCTATCTGCTTCTCCCCCATTCAGCAATAAGTTTGTAGGGAGCTGGTCCCACTTCTGGTTCTAGAGGTGAAACCTGATGTATCTAAGCCAGTGGTTCTCAACGAAAGGTGATTTTGTCTCCAGAGGACTTCTGGCAATCCGATTGCTACTTACATCTAGTGGGTCGATGTTGGGGTTCTATAATGCATAGGGCAACCCCCCCACACAACAAAGAATTATCCAGCCCAGAAGGTCAATAGTGCTGGGGCTGAGAAAACTTGACCTAAGCCATCAGATAATTCCTAATAGCCTATCACTGTGATTGATTCAAAATTGGACATGTGGGCGAACTGAAGTGGTGGGGAATGGTTGCTGGGGAGATTCCCCGATCCCCTAAGACAGCCCAGGCAGCCAGCTTCTAACTCATAATTTCTCTCCCCATCTCTCTCTCTCTTTCATCTGAAGATGGGTGAATGAGTGAGAAAGCATGAACCCCAATCCTGAAGACTTGGGATGAGCAACCTACAAAGGACAGAATGCAAAGAAAAGAACCCGAGTCCTGCATGACAACATCGAGTCACTGGTTGGAACTGACCCAGAAGTCTACCCCGTTTCTCAATGACATGTTTCATGAACCAGTGACCTCTCTTATTTAAGCCAGTTCGAATCATGTCTGCTGTACTTGTAACTAAAGGCAGCTGGTTTCAGTAATGAGTGGTGATAATAACAATGAGCACAAATCTCTCCGTTCGGTTAGGATAGGCGACGGACTTTGGAACCATGAGTTCCCTGTTTTATAGTTGGAGATACTTAGGCTCAGGGAAGTTGCATTTAAATAAGTACAAAGCCCTGGTAACCAAAGTACTTTTAAACAGCTCATCTCAGCAGCTCCATGAAATAGGCGGGACACCTATTACCACCATTTTAAAGACCAGGTAACAGTTTGGAGAGTTGCACTGGCTTGACACCCAAACCTGGCCTTAAGGTGATGAGGGAAAAACTAGCGGAAGTGAAACCAACTGAGCAACCAGTTGGTACATTTTGGTTTTTCTTGCCTTAAAGTGATATGGACCTGACCAGGGAAGTAAGAGGCATGAAGGCATGTCTAAAAAGACTCAGTGGATTCCATACCACCCAGTTCCTCCCCGTTGCGAAGCAAATGCCTTCAAAGCCATCACATGGCACCCAGGAGGGCAAGAGGCTTTACACTGTTCTCTGGTCCGCTGGAGACAGAACCAGATGTGAAAGTGCTGCTTCAAGGAATCTTGCAGATTTCAGTTTCATAGCTTCAAGCTCCAATGATCCTATTACCCGTTTCATAAAAAAGCCACATCTCCACAATAATTCATTTATCAGAAAAGATAGTGGGGAAATACCCCACTCATAAAGGTGGCAATTTAAAACAGTACATTTTACAGAAGTGATGACGTGGTATGAAGAAAATCACACAAACAAAGCTTTGGAAAAAAATGAGAGAACTGTTATATCTCTGGCTGTGAAGATAAAAAAAAAAAAATGACAAACCAGACAATCCTTCCCCAACTTAAACCCAATTCAAAGCAATTCCAATAAAAATCCCAATGGTATAGTTTGGTATTGAAACCAAATGATCCTAACGTTAATGTCAAAGAAGAAATTAGTACGGATAGCCAGATTTAAAAAAAAAAACAAATAAAGAAGAGGACTTGCCTGTAAGAAGCAAATCGGTTATAAAATGCAATAATGACTGAAACTGCTTAGGGCTTATTGGATCATTGATAAAGACATCAAAAGGATAAGAGGAAATATAAGTATATTTATATTTTTTTTACTAAAAAATGTGAATTTCTAGGAACGTATGCTGTAGAAAAGCTTGTATGTGTATAGAAAGATATATACTAAGATGTTCCTTGCAGTGCTATTTATAATATGTAGAGCTGCTAGCAAGGAGAAGGAAAATTTACTATTTTTAAAAGTGAAAAAAATCTTTAAATGGTATAACGATATAAATCCATAAGCAATATAATGGCATTTCCTTTTCTCCATAAAATAAAATAAAATAAAATAAAATAAAATAAAATAAAAATAAAAATGTCAAGACTGGTTTGGCTCAGTGGATAGAGCGTCGGCCTGCGGACTGAAAGGTCCCGGGTTCGATTCCGGTCGGGGGCATGTGCCTTGCTTGCGGGCACATCTCCATTGTGGGGCGTGCAGGAGGCGGCTGATGGATGTCTCTCTCTCACATCGATGTCTCTGACTTTCTATCCTTCTCCCTTCCTCTCTGTGAAAAATCAATAAAATATATTAAAAAAATAAAATAAAAATAAAACAAAACAAAAAATAAAACAAAACAAAAAATAAAATAAGAGGTATCAGACACCCTTTCCTGATGAGGGCATTATCACTTAGTGGGCTACTTAGGCAGTTTACCCCACAGACAGCCAGGAGCTCGTCTGTCTAGGGCTTCCTGGGTGGCCCCCGGAGCGTGTTTGAAGCCCCTCGGACCCCTACCCTAACCCCACCCCATTCTACATCTCCCTTGGCCGTCAGAGAGCCGCGCGCGGGCAGTTCTGCCATCAGAGCGGAGGAAATGAAAGTAACTCGGTCCTGAGTTCCAGGAAACCGAACAGTGTGCAATGGGCCCCGTGCAATGCACCCC
>PVJN01050296.1:0-14896 GCA_004026805.1 Lasiurus borealis
AGTTCATCAACATTAAACCAGTATTATATGAAATGTTGAAAGGTACTCTTTAAGAAGAGGAGGAAGAAGAAAAGGGTAAAGATAAAAATTATGAACAACAAATACATATCTATCAACAAGTGAATCTAGAAATCAAGTGAATTAAAAATCTGATGAACAGCCCTAGCCAGTTTGGCTCAGCAGATAGAGCATCGACCTGTGAACTGAAGGGTCCCAAATTTGATTCTGGTCAAGGGCAAGTACCTTGGTTGTGGGCACATCCCCAGTAGGGGGTGTGCTGGAGGCAGCTGATCCGTGTTCTGCTCTGATCGATGTTTCTAAGGTTCTATCCCTCTCCCTTTCTTTCTGTAAAAATCAATAAAATACATATTTTTAAAAATCTGATGAACAGAATAAACTGATGAATATAATAGAATCAGGGGAATTTAAAGGGAGTGTACTGACAATTCTCAGGGAGAAAGGGGTAAGGAGGATGCAGGGAAAGGCTACACAAAAATTGTACACTTATGAATGAGGACATTAGGAGGGTAAGGGCAGAGGGAGGGGTGGGAGCCAGGTAGAGGGAGCTATGGGGGGAAAAGAGGAACAATTGCAATAATAAGAACAACAAAGATTTATTAAATAAAAAAGGTGCCAAATATGGTCTCCCATGGGATGGACATTCTTATTATTTTATTAATGGTTTCTTTTGCTGTTCAGAAGGTTTTTATCTTGGTGTACTCCCATTTGTTTATTTTCTCCTTTGTTTCCTTTGTGTTAGGAGATGTATCATTAAACATATTGCTATGAGAAATGTCTGTGATTTTGCTGCCAATGGTTTCTTCTAGGATTTTTAGGTTTCATGTCTTACATTTATGTTTTTATCCATTTTGAGTTTATTTTTGTATATAGTGTAAGTTGATGGTCTAATTGCAATTTTTTTCATGTATCTGTTCAATTTTTCCAACACCACTTATTGAAAAGATTATGTTGACAGCATTGTATGTTCATGCTTCCTTTTTCAAATATTAATTGAACATAATGATTTGTGTTGATTTCTGGGTTCTATGTTCTTTTCCATTGATCTATATGCCTTTTCTTGTGCCAGTACCAAACAGATTTGAGAACAGTGACTTTTTAATATAACTTGAAATCTGGTATTGTGATTCTTCCAACTTTGTTTTTCTTTGTCAAACTTGCTGCAGCTATTTGGGGTCTTTTTTTCATTCCATATAAATTTTTGACTGTTTTTTCTAGGACTGTGAAATATGCTATTGGTATTTTAACAGAGATTACGTTAAATATATAGATTGCTTTGGGTAGTATAGACATTATAATGATGTTGATTCTACCAATCCATGAACATAGTATATTCTTCCATTTGTTTACTTTTCTGAAAATTCATTATTGGTGTATAAAAATGCTATAGATTTCTGGGTATTAACTTTATACCCTGCTATATTGCCAAATTCATTAATTAAATCTAGTAGGTTTCTGATGGAGTTTTTAGGGCTTCTATCTAAAATATCATGTCATCTGTGCATAGTGACAGTCTTACGTCCTACTATCCAATTTGGATGCCTTTTATTTATTCTTGTCTAATATCAACAGCAAGCACTTCCATATGTAGAACAGGAGTGGTGAAAGTGGGCATCACTGTCTTGTTCCTATGGGAAATGGTTTTGTCTATTGAGTATAATATTGGCTGTAGGTTTGTCATATAACCCTTTTATTATGTTGAGGTATGATCCTACTATTCCAATTTTGTTAACAGCTTTTATTAAAATAGCTGTTGGGCCAAGACCGGTTTGGCTCAGTGGATAGAGCGTTGGCCTGTGGACTGAAAGGTCCCGGATTCGATTCCGGTCAGGGGCATGTACATTGCTTGCGGGCACATCTCCAGTGCGGGGTGTGCAGGAGGCGGCTGATCAATGTCTCTCTCTCATCGATGTTTCTGACTTTCTATCCCTCTCCCTTCCTCTCTGTGAAAAATCAATAAAATATATTTAAAAAATTAAAATAGGTGTTGGATTTTGTCCAATGCTTTTCCAGCATCTATTGATATGATCACGTGGTTTTTATCTTTCAATTTGTTTATGTGATTTATCACATATATTGATTTACTGATATCATACAAACCTTGCATTTTTTTTAAAATAAATCCCACTTGGCACTGATGTATCATCTTTCTAATGTATTGTTGGATCGGATTTGCTAGAATTTTGTAGAGAATTTTAGCATCTATCTTCATCATGGCTATTGGTTTATAATTGTTTTTCTTTGTAATGTCTTTATTTGGTTTTGGGGTTAGGGTAAAGTTTTTCATAAACAAAACTTGAAAGTGTGCCTTCTTTCTGAATATTTTGGAATAGTTTCAAGAGGATAGTTGTTAGTTCTTCTTTGAATGTTTGGTAAAACTTCCTGTGAAGCCATCAGAACCAGGGCTTTAGTTTACTGGGAGATTTTTATTACTGCTTTGATTTCATCAGTAGTTATTCGTCTATTCAGGTTTTCTGATTCTTCTTGACTGAGTTTTGAAAGACTGTATTTTTTTAGGATCATGTGCATTTGGTCAGAGTTGTCAAGTTTATTTCATTAGAGTTGCTCATATTATTATTTTTTAAAATATATTTTATTAATTTTTCACAGAGAGGAAGGGAGAGGGATAGAAAGTCAGAAACATTGATGAGAGAGAGACATCGATCAGAGGCCTCCTGCACAACCCATACTGGAGATGTGCCAGCAAGCAAGGTACATGCCCCCAACTGGAATCGAACCCGGGACCTTCCAGTCCTCAGGCTGACGCTCTATCCTCTGAGCCAAATCGGTCTCGGCATATTATTTTTTAAATTAAATCTTTATTATTCAGATTATTACATTTGTTTCTCTTTTTTCACCTGCATTGCTCCCCTCCACCCAGCTCCCACCCCGCCCTCTACCCTTACCTCCTCCCCATTGATGAGTCCATAGGTGTATGATTTTTGTCCAGTCACTCCCTGTACACCCCTCCCCTTTTTCCCCCTGAGAATTATCAGTCCACTCACTTTCTGTGCTCCTGGTTCTATTATATTCACCAGTTTATCCTGTTGATCAAATTTTTAATTCACTTAATTTTTAGATTCACTTGTTGATAGATATGTATTTGTTGTTCATAATTTTTTATCTTTTACCTTTTTCTTCTTCCTCTTCTTAAAGAGTACTTGTCAGCATTTCATATAATACTGGTTTGGAGTTGATGAACTCCTTTAGCTTTTTCTTATCTGTGAAGCTCTTTATCTGCCCTTCAATTCTGAATGATAGCTTTGCTGGATAGAGTATTGTTGGTTGTAGGTTCTTGCTATTCATCACGTTGAATATTTTTTGCCACTCCCATCTGGCCTGCATCGTTTCTGTTGAGAAATCAGCTGACAGTCCTATGGGTGCTCCCTTGTAGGTAATTAATTGTTTTTCTCTTGCTGTTTTTAATATTCTCTCTTTGTCTTTTGTTCTTGGTATTTTAATTATGATGTGTCTTGATGTGGTCCTCTTTGGATTCTTTTTATATGGGGTTCTGTGTGCTTCCTGGACTTGTAAGTCTATTTCTTTTACCAGATGTTTGAAGTTTTCAGTCATTATTTCTTTAAGTAGGTTTTCAGTATCTTGCTCTCTCTCTTCTTCTGGCACCCCCACAATTCTGATGTTGGTACGCTTGAGGCTGTCCCAGAGGCTCCTTACATTATCTTCACATTTTTGGATTCTTTTCTCTTCTTCCTTTTCCAGTTGAGTGTTTTCTGATTCTTTATATTTCAAAGAATCTTGCCTTTCGCTAGTCTGCTTTTAGGTCTCTGTATAATATTTTTTTATTTCAGTCAGTGTTTGTTTAATTTCTATTTGGTCCTTTATCATCTCTAGGTGGTCCTTTTCCATCTCTAGTTGGATCTTTTGCATCTCTAGTTGGTCTTTTTTCATCTCCTCTTGGGACTTGCTAAAATTATCCATCTCTTGTAGCATATTCTTGAAAAACCTTATAAGCGTGGTTTTGAATGCTATATCCAGTCATTTGTTTTCCTCCATTTCTTTTGTTTGTGATCCCTTCCCTTGTCTCGGCATTTTCACTATACTGGGAGAACTTCTGTGTTGGATTCAGCCTTATGATAACAGACTTGTAAAACTGCAGAAGCCTCTCTGTTGAGCTTGGGATGGGTGGAGTCTCTGGGCTTAAGGGACCACCTTGCCTTTCAGTCAGCCCCGCCCTCCATGGCCCCTGAGTCTCACGTGACTGGGTAAAGGCTGGAGCAGTCCCTGTGCGTGCACACTCTCTTGCAGTGCCTCTAGACTGCTGCCTTTCCTGCTCCCCTGTGCTCTGGGACCACACGAGTCTGGGTCCCCAGGGTTTTGCTCGAAACTGGGGCCCAGTGGAGTAAGAAGTGGCACAATTGGGAGGGTCTGTCTCCCGCCCCCTCGCTAAAGCCAGCAGCACAATCAGCAGTCTGTCCTCCATGCAAAACTCCTTGTGCACCATCAGACTTCTGATCTTTTGCAACTCCCCCAAACCTCCGTGTACCTCTCCCCCTTCACAGTCCAAACTCCTCCCGAATGAGTTTCGGCTGAATCTGGGGTTCAATGTCATAAGACAAGAAGTTCAATGCCTTTGAGAATCTCCGTCTCTCTCCCACCAGAGAAAGCCAGCCAGGTTCGCCACCTGCTCTCTCCAAGCGCTCATCTCTGTACCTCAGCTTTTTACAGCTCCTCTGGGTCTCTGTGAGCCCCTCTCTTTCCTTTTAGTTGTAGAATTTCCACTCCGCCAGCTTTCCTGTGGTTCTGGATGATGTCCATTCTGTCTTTTAGTTATAGTTTTGAAATTGTTGTGCAAGGCAGTAGTGTAGGTGTTTACCTATGCCGCCATCTTGGATTCTCCTGTTCATATTATTTTTTAATGATCTTTTGTATCATTATGGGATCAGTTTCTGATTTTTTTATTTGAGTCCTCTCTATTTTTGGTGCATCTGGCAAGAAGTTAATCAATCTTGTTTATCCTTTCAAAGCTTCAGCTCTTGGTTTTATTGATCTTTTGTATTGGGATGTTTTTGTTTTTGTCTCTATGTCATTTATTTATGCTCTGAGCTTTATTATTTCCTTCCTTTTACTTACTCTGGGCTTTTCTTGTTGCACTCTAATTCTTTAAGTTTCAGGGTTAGCTAACATTACAGTTTTTCTTGTTTTTTTGAGGTTGGCCTGTAGTGCTCTGAACTTCCCTCTCAGGATTACTTTCACAGTATCCCATAGATTTTGAGTTGTTATACTTTCATTGACATTTGTTATCAGGATGCTTTTTATTTCTTCTTTGATCTTTTTGATAACCCATTCACTGTTTAATAGCATGCTATTTAGCCTCCATTTGTTTGATTGTTTTCATTGTCATTGATTTCTCATTTCATGCCATTATTAACTGAGAAATTGCTTGATATGAATTCAATATTCTTGAATTTGTAGAGAATTAGCCTGTATTCTAACATGTGATCTATCTTTTAAAATGCCCCATGTGTACATGAGAATAATGTATATTCCAAAGCTTTGGGATGAAATGTTCTGAAGATGTCAATTAGTTCCATCTGATCTACTGAGTAGTTTAGGATTGCTATTTCTTTGCTGATATTTTGTCTTGAGGATTTATCCAACAATGTTAATGGTGTATTAAAGTGTCCTACTATGATTGTGTTGCTATTGATCTCTCCTGGATATCTTCCAGGGTGCTCCTGTTTGGGTGCATATGTGTTTACTGAAGTAATATACTCTAGTTGTATTGGTCCCTTTTTTTCATTTTTATTTTCCTGAAGAATTTTTTTTCTATCCCTTCACTTTCAGTCTGTGTGAGTCCTTTTTTTTCTGATGTGGGTCTATTGTAGATAGTATATACACTGAGTGGCCAGATTATTATGATCTCTGAATGTATAATAATCTGGCCACTCAGGGTATGTGTGTGTGTGTGTGTGTGTGTGTGTGTGTGTGTATTTCATGCACCGTGCCTCTAATATATATTATATGAATTCGTGCATGTACAGCCAGCCTGGCCAGGGGGAGGGGACATGGGCAGTTAGCCAGCCTGCCTGCTGGTCAAACTCTGGTCGAGGGGACAATTTGCATATTAACCTTTTGTTATTTAGGCTATACACTGATTGGCCAGATTATTATGCATTCAGAGATCATAATAATCTGGCCACTCAGTGAATATGGTTCATATTTTCTTATTGATTCAGCTACCCTATGTCTTTTGATTGAAGCATTTAATCAATTTATGTTTAAGATTATTATTGATAGGTACTTGTTGCTTGCCATTTTTACTCTTTATGCCTGTGTTCCTTTCTCCTTTTCTATTTCTTCTTCAGCATTTCTTGAATTGCTGGTTTGGTAGTAATAATCTCTCTTAGTTTTGTTTTTTGTTTTTTTGTGTTTTTGTTTTGTTTTGTTTTGTCTGTGAATCTCCTGATTTTGCCTTCAATTTTTAATGATAGCCTTGCTGGATAGACTATCCTTGGATTCAGTCCCTTGCTTTGCACCATTTTGTATACTTCATTCAATTCCCTTCTAGACTGACATGTTTCTGTTGAGAAATCAGTTGATATTCTTATGGAAGATCCCTTGTATGTAACTTACCATCTCTCTCTTGCAGCTTTTAAGATTCTTTATTTTTCTTTTGTGCTGGCCAATTTAATTCCAGTGCATCTTGGAGTGGGTCTTTTCAGGTTAATCTTTATTGGAACTCTGTGCTTCTTGGAATTATGTGACTTCTTTCATCCCTAAGTCTGGGAAGTTTTTGTCATTTCTTCAAACAGGCTTTCTATTCCTTGCTCAGTTTACTCTCCTTGTGGTATCCCCTTAATGTGGATGTTGTTTGATTTTAAGTTGTCCCAAATCTCCCTTAGACTCTCCTCCTCTTTTTAAATTATTTTTCCAGTTGCTTCTCTTGTTGAATGTTTTCTACTTTGTCTTTTAACTCCCTGATGAGGTCCTTAGTTTCTTCTAGTCCACTGTTGAAACATTCCATTGTGTTTTTCATTGTAGCTATATCATTCCTCATTTCCTTTTCATTCTTTTACATATTGCTGAAATTTTCATCCAGCTCCTTATAATTCTAATTGAGTTGTGTGTATTTGGCCTCCAGGCGTTTGAGCATTCTTATTACTCCGAATTCTTTCTCTGACATATTGCTTGCCTCCATTTCATTTAATTCCTTTTCTGGCAATTCCTCCTTTACTTTTGGGGTTGTTTCTTTGTTTCCACATTTTTTTGTCCCTTGCAGTTGTTTCTATGTCTTAGATCAAACTGCTACCCATGTGTTTTTGGGGGGAAGGGTGGGAGGGTTGTCCTATATAATCAGTAATTTATGTGATCCAGTGGTGCAGTCTCTCAGATATCCTGAGTAGGGTGTTGTAGGAGAGCTCCCTACTTAAGTTATTTGTGACTCCTGAGATAGTTGGGTCTTAAATGTTAGTTTTTCATTCATGGGTGTGTTCTCCACACAGGTTGTCTGACACTGTGACTCATCTTCAGTTTCATTGTGCATGGTTCCTGTTCTTGTGGCAGGGTTTGTCTGAAGTCTCACTAGTGATTACAGGTTCGTGGAGGTCATGGAGATACAGTTGAGGTAGTGTGACTCTTGCCAGTGTGGAATGACTGTTGCTAGGGTGGCATCACTCTGTGAATTCCTATGGGTATCCTGGAGTCCATGGTTAGGGAGTCTGGCATCCCAGAGTCTGTGGGTAAAGCAGTGGGACTCTGTCTGTGGTGGTTTCACCTTGAAAATCACAAGGGGGTCCAAAAGATACTAGCTGTGTCTATAGAGGTACAGGTCTGTAGCTAAAGCTGGATGACCCAGGTGTTCAGGAGCTAGAATCTGGGGAGACAGGAGTAGCAGGATCTGCAGCTGAAGCAGAGTGGCCTTGGCCAGAGAGTCACACCCTCTATGACTCACCAAGAGTTCCAGGAGCTGGTAGCCAAGAGGTTCAAGTCAGTGGGATCTATGACTGGAACAGCACAGACTTTGCCAGAGAGGTACCCTCTGTGTCTCACGAAGAGTTCTAGTGGATGGCAGCTGAGGAATGTGGCTGAACTGGCATGGCCTTGGCTGGAGAGGCACGACTCACCAAGTGGTCTAAGAGCCAGAGGGTGAGGAGGCAGGAGTCTGGGATGAGTTGGTTGTTGGAGGCCAATCTTGGTGATGATGAGGTTAGTCTCCTTGTTGTGACAGCCCTCCTCTTCGAATGATGTGGTTCTTGTGCCAGATCTGGGATGCCCAGGGAGTGCCTCCAGCAGTAGCAGGGGTTCCTCCTCCAGGAGATCCTGGTCTTACAGCCCCTGAGCCACGTGTAGTATCTAATTGTCCCTCTCTCAAACAAACACACACACAATGCACATCCACACACTTGCCTTTCACTCTCTTACTTATTCACACTCTCCCTCACTGCTGTCCTGCTAGCCACCATCTTCTCATCTCCTCAAGACTTTATTAAAGATACCATCTTGACTCCATTGTATGCTCTTGCTTCCTTTGTCCAATATTAATTGAGTATAATGGCTTATGTTGATTTCTAACTCTCTTTTCTGTTCTAATAATCAATATGCACCCTCTTGTTCCACTATCAGGCAGTTTTATTAAATTAGTTTTGTAGTATATACTGATATCTGGTATTATGATCTCTACAATTTGTTCTTGTTTCTCAAGATTGCTGTAGCTATTCAGGGTCTTTTTGGTTCAATGTAAATTTTTGAAGAATTTATTCCAGATTGGTGAAATATGGCATTGGCAATTTTATAAGAATTGAATTGAATCCATAGATTGATTTGGGTAATATGAACATTTTGATGATGTTTATTCTACCAATCTATGACATGGTATACTCTTCCATTGGTTTGTATCTTTCTCTATCTCTTTCTTCCAAGTCATCTAGCTTTCCAAATACAGAATTTTACTTCCTTAGGTAAGTTTTTTTCCTAAGTATCTTAAATATTGCTGTTGCAATGGTAAATGGGATTGTTACTTTAGTTTCCTTTTCTAAGAATTCATTATTGGTATATAAAAATGCCATGGATTTCTGTGTGTAATTTTGTATCTTGATACATTGCCGAATTCATTTATTAAATCTAGTAGATTTTTATGGATTTTTAGAGTTTTCTATGTACAATATTATCTTATCTGAGAATTAGAGGCTTGGTACACAAAACTCGTACATGGCTGGGGTCCGTAGGCCTGGCAAGAGATCAGAGCCTAACAGGGCAGTCTTGCCCAGTCCCAACTGAGGTCAGGCCAGCTTGGGCCTGCCAGCTGCTGGCCACTAGCCAGGGCCTGGAGGGCTGTCAGCCACCAGACAGGATCTACCAGACAGGGCATGCCAGATGCAGGGAGGGACTGTGAGAATTTTTCCAGCACGGGGAAGGGACTGGCTAAAGTTGGCTGGCCAAGGGAGGTTGTCTGTTAGAGTGCACTGACCACCAAGGGACAGCTCCTGCATTGAGCATATGCCCCCTGGTGACCAGTGCACATCCTAGCAACTTCTCAACTGGTCATTCTGGTTGTTCCAGTTATTCCAGTTGTTTGGTCATAATGGTTACTTAGGCTTTTATATAGAGAGATAATGACAATTTTACTTCCTCTTTTCCAAATTGGGTTCATTTTATGTTTTCTTCTTGTCTGATTGCTATGGCTAGAACTTTCAGTAGTATGATGAATAAGAGTGGTGAAAGCTGACATCCCTGCTTTGTTTCTGTTCCTAGGAGAAATAGTTTTAGTTTTTGATCATTCAGTATAATGTTGGCTATAGACCTGTCATATATGGACTTTATTGTGTTGTGGTTGCACCCCTCTATTCCAATTTTTGTGAGAATGTTTATTAAAAACTAAAGTCCTGGTGCACGGATTTGTGCACCAGTGAGGTCCCTCATTCTGGCCTGCATCCTCTTGCAATGTGAGGCCCTTCAGGGGATGTCAAACTACTGTTCTTGGCCTGTTCCTCACTGCCCTGGCCTCTAGTATGCATATAATATCTTTAGTTAATCTCTTCCCACCCTCCTCCTTTGCCTCTTCTATCTGACATTCATCAGTCTAGTCCATGTTTTCATGCCCAAGCATTGAGCGTCTTCCCCCTGGTGGTCAGTTTGCATCGTAGATACTGGTCAAACAGTCAAGTGGTCACTTGGGCTTTTATATATATGATGGGTTCTGGATTTGTTCAAATGCCTTTTCTGCACCTATTGATATAATTATGTAATTTTTGTTTTCCAATATTTTTTGTGATAATAGAGGCCTGGTGCATGAAATTCATATATGGGGGGTGTCCCTCAGCCCAGCCTACACCCTCTCCAATTTGGGACCCCTTTAGGGAAGTCTGACATCCCTCTCACAATCCAGGACTGCTGGCTCCCAACTGCTCACCTTCCTGCCATTCTGATTGCCCCTAACCACTTCTGACTGCCAACCTGATTACCCCCTAACCAGTCCACTGCCCATCTGATTGACACATAACTGCTCCCCGGCTGGCCCAATTGCTCCTAACTGTCCTACCCTCCTGGCCTGGTCACCCCTAAGTGCCCTCCCCTGGTGGCCTGGCACTTCCAACTGCCCTCCCCTGCTATCCAGGTCCCCCCAACTGCCCTCCTTGCAGGCCTGATGCCCCCATAACTGCCCTCCTCTGCTGGCCCAGTCACCCCTAACTGCCCTCCCTATAGGCCTAGTCCCCCCAAACTGCCCTCTCCTGTGGGCCTGGTTCCCCCAAATATCCTCCCCTATTGCACTGGTCTCCCTCAACTGCCCTCCCCTGCAGTCCTGGTCCTCCCAACTGCCCTCCCCTACAGTCCTGGCCCACCCAACTTCCCTCCCCTGCAGGCCTGGGTACCCTCTAACTGCCTTCCTTTGCTGGCCTGGTCTCCCCCAACTGCCATCTTCTGCCATTCTAGTCACTCTTACCTGCTCACAACTGCCCTCCACTGCAGGCCATCTGTGGTAACCATCTTGTGTCCACATGGGGGCATCCATCTTTGACCACATGGGGGAGGCCATCTTGTGTCTGGAGTGATGATAAATTTGCATATTACTCTTTCATTAGATAGGATATCACTTTATTGATAGGTACTTATTTATTGCCAATTTTATTTTTTATGCATATGTTTCTCTCTATTCTTTATTACTGCAGTCTCTTTAGTATTTCTTATAGTGCTGGTTTGGTAGTGATAAACTCTTTTATCCTTTTTTTGTGTAGGAAGCTCTTTATTTCATCATCTATTTTTGAATAATATCCTTGCTGGATATAGTAATCTTGGTTTCAGACCCTTGAGTCATTACCTTAGTTACTTCATGTCATTCCCTTCTGGCCTGTAGAGTTTCTGATGAAAAATGAGATGACAACCTTCTGGGAGCTCCTTTATAGATAACAAAATTCTTTTCTCTTGCTGCCTTAAAGATTCTCCCTTTGTCTTTAATTTGGGGCATTTTAATCCTGATATAGCTAGACATTGACCTCTTTGGGCTCTTGTTGCTTGGGACATTCTGTGATGCCTGAATTTGTGTGACTTTTTCCTTCACCATGTTTGGCAAGTTTTCTGCCATTATCTCTTCAAGCAAGTTCTAATCCCTTGCTCCCTTTTTCCACCTTCTTTCACTCCTATGATATGAATATGGTTATGCTTCATGTTGTCCCACAGCTCCCTTAAGATGTCTTCCTAGTATTTCTATTTTATTCTTGACAGTATTACAAATGCTTCCCATCTCCTCACCCCCTTAACCGTCCTCCACCCAGCACCTACAGGTATTCACCACACTATTGTTTATGTACATGTGTTATGTATATAAGTCCTTGGTTTATCTCTCCTTGTCCCCACTCTCACACATAGGGATATGGCAGTCTATTCCATGGCTCCATGCTTTGGGTTTTATTTTGTTGATTAATTAATTTGTTCATTAGATTCCACAAATAGGTGAGAACATGTAATATTTGCCTTTCTCAATGTGGCTTCTTAAACTTAGCATAATAGTCTCAATGTTCATCCATGCTGTTCCAAATGGTAATAGATCCCTCTTTTTTATCTATGTGACATGATATCTCATTGTGGTTTTAATCTGTATTCCTCTGATGATTAATATTACATAGTGTAAATGTCCCACAATTTTTTATCCATTCATCCACTGATGGGCACTTGGGCTGTTTTCAAAGCTTAGTCATTGTAAATAATGCTGCTAAGAGATTAGGGGTATACATTCTTTCTGATTGGTATTTCAGGGTTTTTAGAATATGTTCTCAGAAGTAGTATTGTGGGATCAGATGGCAGTTCCACTTTTAATTTTTTGAGGAAACTCTATACTGTATTCTACACTGATTGTACCAATCTGCATTCCAACCAGCAGTGAACTAATGTTCCCTTTTCTCCACATCATTACCAGCACTTATTGTTTGTTGATTTATTGATGATAACCATTCTGAACAGTGTGAGGTGATATCTCATTGTGGTTTTAATTTGCATTTCTCCAATGATTAGTGACTGACATTTTTTCATATGTCTCTTAGCCATTTGTATGTCCACTTTGGAGAAGTGTCTATGCAGATCCTCTGTCCATTCCTTATTGGGGTTATTTGTCTTCCTTTTGTTAAGTTTTATGAGTTCTTTATATATTTTGGAGATTAAACCCTTATCAGATGTATCATTGGCAAATATATTCTCCCATACAATGTATTCCCTTTTCATTTTGATTGTGGTTTCCTTTGCTGTGCAGAAGTTTATTTTTTTTATGTAGTCCTTTTTTTTAATTTTTTCCTTAGTTTCCTTTGCCTTAAGGTAGGAGATGTATCAGCAAAATTTCTACTACAAAAAATGTCTGAGATTTTACTGCCTATGTTCTTTTCTATGATTTTTATGTTTTCATTGTTTATGTTTTAGTCTTTTATCCATTTTGAGCTTATTCTTGTGTATGGTATAAGTTGGTGGTCTAGTTTTTCTTTTTACATGTCTGTCCAGATTTTTCATACCATTTGTTGAAGAAGCTATCTTACTCCCCTGTATGTTCTTGACTTCTTTGTCAAATATTAATTTCTCATAATGGTATAGGGAAATTTTGGGGGTCTCTGTTCTGTTCCATTGGTCTATGTGCCTATTCTTATGACAGTAACAAGATATTTTTATTACATTGGCATTGTAGTTTAGTTTGATATCCAGTATTGTGAACCCTCCTACTTCATTCTCCTTTCTCAAGATTGCTGTAGCTATTATAGTTCTTTTATGATTCTTTATAAACTTTTGGAGTACTCTTTCTATTTCTGAGAAGTATACCAGTTGGTAATTTAATGTGGAGTGCAATGAATCTACAGATTGGTTTGGGTAGTATGGATATTTTAATGATGTCTATTCTTCCAATTCATGACATTGTATAATCTTCCATTTGTTTGTATCTTCTTCTATTTTTTCAATGTTCTATAGTTTTCCAAGTATAGTTCTTTTACTTCCTTGGTTATGTTTATTCCTATGTGTCTTATTTTGTTACTGTTTTTGCAATGTTGAATAGGAAGTATGATCCTTCTTATTCCCCCTTTGCTGAGAGTTTTTATCATAAATGTGTGCTGGTTTTTGTATAAAGTTTTATCTGCATCTATTAATATAATCATGTAATTTTTATGTTTCATTTTGTCTATGTGATATATCATATTTATTGATTTGCAATATTATACCAACCTTGACTCCAGAATAAATCATATCTGATAATGATGTATGGTATTTTTAATATATTACTGGATCTGATTTGCTAAGATTTTGTTGAGGATTTTAACATCTGTGTCCATATAGGATACTGGCTCATAACTTTCTTTCTTTGTAGTGTCTTTATTTGATTTTGGAATTAGAATAATGCTGTTTTCATAAAAAGAGCCTGGAAGTCTTCCATCCTCTTAAATTTCTTAGAATACAGTGGTACCTTGAGATATGAGTTTAATTTGTTCCGTAACCTTGAGAAATGGGAAACTATGAGATGCTCAAGTCGCGGTAAACTGGTGGGTCGTGTGCAGCTGGCCTATCCTCGCGGTTACTCCTATTTCAAATGTTGCTCATATTTCAAAGCAAAAATCGCTCCCTTGACGGCTCGTATCTCAAAAATCTCGTATGTTAGGGCACTCGTATCTCGAGGTACCACAGTAGTTCGAAGAGGATGGGTGTTAGTTCTTCTTTGAATATTTGGTAAAATTTTCCTGGAAATCCATCTAGTCCAGGACTTTCATTTGCTGCGAGTTTTTAAATCACTGCTCCAATTTAATCTGCTGTTATGGGCCTATTCAGGTTTTCTGATTCTTTCTAATTGACTTCTGGAAGATTGTAAGTTTCTATAATTTGTCCATTTGACCAGGTTGTACACCTTGTTAGCATATAGTTGTTCATAGATTTGCTAACAATAATTTGCATTTCTGTGATGACCATTGCATTATTACCTCTTTCACTTTTGACTTATTTATAGTATCTTCTCTTTGTTTCTTGATCAATCTTGTTTATTTTTCAAAGAATCAGCTCTTGGATTCATTGACCTTTTGTACTATTATTTTAGTCTCAATGTGACATTTCTTTTCTGATCTTTATTATTTCCTTCCTTTGAATTCATCTAAGCTTTTCTTGCTATTCCCTTTCCAAATTGTTTAGTTGTAAAGTTAGATAGTTTATTTGGGCTTTTTCTTTTTTCTTGAGGTAGGATTGTAATGCTATGAAATTTTCACTCAGGACTGCTTTTATTCTGTCCCATGGATTTTGGGTGGTTGTGTATTCATTTTCATTTGTTTCCAGGAAGTTTTTGCTTTTTGAAAATGTGTTTTTATTGATTTCAGAGAAGAAGGTAGAGGGAGAGAAATAGAAGCATCAATGATAACAGAGAATAAATGATCAGCTGTCTCCAGCATGCCTTACATTGGGGATTGAG
>PVJN01050297.1:0-14896 GCA_004026805.1 Lasiurus borealis
TCCCTGAATATGCCTTCCTGTGGCCATCTAGCTACTATTCTTATTCCATCTGAGCTTCTCTCAAAAGCTTTTTCACAACTGTATCCCAATCTCTTCTCCTGCATGTTCCCATGGTGCTAACATGGACCCCACATGCCCAGAGGTCCTTTAATGTGCCAAGTGCTGCTGTTCAATCATGAGAACAACATATGCAAAAACACGTTAAGATGGAGGAGAAGGGAGAAAGAATATGGAATATTTTAGCAATAAAAAGAAAGAATTATACAAGATGAGGCTGGAGAACACTTTAACCAAGAGCATGCCAGAGACCTATGGAAACCAAGAGGCACACTGCTCATTTCCTCCAGAAATAACTTGATGTTGGGTTGTGAGCAGGACAGTGGGCTATGAGTAGGACAGTGGGTTGGTTGTGAGCAGGGCAGTTGGCTAAGACGTTTAGGATGCTATATGACATGCCACCAAGGCCACGCTTCTCCAGGGAAGCCTCCAGTCCATGGCTAAGCACAGTGGAGCTGGCCCCTTCTCTCCAATGCAGTAGTCCTCTTATAAATCCTCTTGCTTCAGTCCCTCCACCTGATTACCGTCTTCGCCAGTTTGAGGCTCTCTCTGGAGTTTGGTCTTATTCAATGTGAGATATGCTTATTTGTTTTGAGATTCTATGAATGAACAC
Source organism: Lasiurus borealis (assembly GCA_004026805.1). NCBI lineage: Eukaryota > Metazoa > Chordata > Mammalia > Chiroptera > Vespertilionidae > Lasiurus > Lasiurus borealis. The sequence continues at coordinate 671 of PVJN01050297.1, forward strand.
TGTACTATGGATACTATCAATTAGACACAACAAATGAGACTCACATAATTGCATTCTCAGCTTTCAACTTCATAGGTCTGGGGAAATTGAAACAGTTGTGAAGATTTTTTTCTTTAAGAAACTCAAAAGATCAGCTATGTCTGGATGAGGCAGATAACTCAAAATGGGCTGTATTCAGTTTTCATTAAACAAATATTTAATTATAACAATTTATTGCTGGAAACAGCACAATACATTTGGTATAGTTCAAGCTACAACAGAGATGATAATGTTCACTCAATTACTTTTGTTGAGTTCCCACAGTGAATAACTTGCCATTTAAGACAGTTAACAAGGCTTTTCTTCAAAGGAAGAAAAGGATCTACTGCCTCAAATTAGTATATATATTTATTTGATAAACTTCTGCAAGGGAGTAGGTATCCAGTAGGGATGCCTCTCGAACACCTATCCAGTCCTGCCCATGGGTATCAACCAGGTAGTCTGATTGTGTGAACATGGATGGATCCCACTCCCTGCTCCAGCCTGAGACAATCAGGATATTCATTCTCCTTTGCCAAAACAAAGAGTGACCTAATGGATGTCTCTTGTCTTCTTAATCCCCCTAGATATGAAAGGGTGAACTGCTGCTAGTGGAAACTATTGGAGACAATCAAGGAAATCAGACTAAAGACAAAGCCTTCACAGTTGAAGCCAAGATCTTAGAAGAAACAGACCTGAGCTGTGTCTGAAGGCTTCCCTTTCCTACTTGATCACTGAAGCCAGGGTGAAATGCATCTCCTATTACTCATACTATCGAAAGTGTTCTGCCCGGGCTGGTGTGGCTAAGTAGACTGAGCATGGTCCCATGTACCAGGAGGTTGCTGGTTCAATTCCTGGTCAAGGCATATCCCTGGGTTTCAGGAACAATCCACAGTAGAGGCGGCATACTAAAGGCACATCAATATTTCTCTCTCCCTTCTCTAAGAATCAATAAAGTATTGTTTAAAATAATAATAATAAAGTTATTTATCTTTAAAATATATTTTTATTTATTTCAGAGAGGAAAGGAAAGGGAAAGAAAAATAGAACCATCAATGATGAGAGAGAATTATTGATTGGCTGCCTTCTGCATCCCTCACTGGGGATCAACCCTGCAACCTGGGCATGTGTCCTGACTGAGAATCAAACAAACTATGACTACTGGCTCATAGGTCAATGCTCAACCACTGAGCCAAGCCAGCCAGGCTGAAGTTACTTATTTTTTAAAAAAGTGTCCTAACACCCAAGGGTGTTTTCCTAGTTTTCTTAGTTTAAAATTACACATCTGATCATGCATCTCAGCTTACCTTCTTGTTCCTGACAAAAAAATGATAGTAAATAGTCATTCAATGCATCAGGCCCAGTTTCTTGATCCTCACTAAAAAAAGACTTAAAAATTTTTGCATACCATTTCAACAAGTACCAAATAAATTGTAAAATATAATAAAATATAAACATGTGCATTATCTAATTAGTGGGATTAACACTTGCTGCTAGATGAAAGTCCTTATTGAATAATTAAATATATGCAAATGAAAAGCAGATTCTTTCTTTTCTGATTAAAAAAAGTTATTACTCAATTTGTTTATGTGAGAGTTCACAATGATAACCTGTGGGCCAAATCTATGCTACATTTATTTCCTTTGCTGAAAAACATTTAAACACACACACACACACACACACACACACAATATATATATATATATATATATATATATATATATATATATATATATATATAGGCAGCTACTTATGGCCATAACAACCTAATAACCAGTTGCTACCAGCAGCCTTTTCCCCTGCCACCTGCTCCTGACTGGACTCTCCCATCCCAATCAAGAGCAGGACCTGCTGGCCAAATGCCCCCTCACACCCCCCGCCACCTGCCAGCTGCACCCCCATCAGCCTCCCCAACTATGATAGGCCCACAGCCCCACCCCCTGGCCAGCCCACCCAATTGCACCATCCCACCCCAATAGAAGGCAGGGCTAAACAGTCAACTTCCTGAAGCCCTCTCCCTGGCTATCACATCCCTGACCACACTGCCCACCCCAATAGGGGGATGGGGATGGCCAGCCAACCTCCTGCAGCCAGTCATACCCACAAAGCCCCTCCACCCTAATCAGACCACAGCCCCTACCCCTGGCCAGCTCCAACCCTGATCACCACCCCTCCTCAATAGGGGGTGGGGCTAGCCAGCCAACTACCTACAGTCCCTCCCCCCAGCCAGCCCCACCCTCTGCTCGTCCCCCACCCCATCTCCTGTAGCCCCTCTCCCTACCCGGTTTCACTCCAGATTGGCCCCCCACCCTGATAAGGTGCAGGGCTGGCTGGCCAACCACCAGGCTGCTGACCCAGATCAGCACACCTCACCCATCCCATTCAGAAGCGAGGCTGGCCAGCCCACCGCCCACAGCCCCTCCCCATTGCTGGCCCCACCCCAACTGGCCCCCCAACTCCAATTAGGGGTGAGACCTGCCAGCTAATTGCCCATGGCTCCTTTCCCCAGCCATCCTGGCCTTGATCAGGTCCAGATCCAGGTGGACCGGCTGGCTGATCAACCTTCCCCCATCTCCTCCTCCCATCAGGTCCAGCCCCAATCCCCTCTGATTGGGGCCAGGTTGACTGGACCCTACCCATGCATGAATTTGTGCACTGGGTTTCTAATAACATATATAAACAACAACAAAAAAAAACCCCACATATAGCTCTATATGGTAATAAGCAACCAGAGGTGAAAAGCAGCTTCTCACTTTAGGCTAAAAATGAGCAGCCAGTTTTTTATTGTTTTTCTTTTAGTTTAACTTGATTGTTCAAAATATTACAGATGTCCCTCTTTTTCCCTCACTTACCCACTCCACTTCACATCCCCCCCCCCTCGGGGCTTTACCGTACTATTGTCTGTCCATGGGTTATACATATATGCATATACGTTTTTTGGTTAATCTCTGGTCCTTACCCTCCCTAACCCCCATTCCCTGTGGTTCATCAGTCTGCTCCATGCTTCCATGTCTCTGGATCTATTTTATTCATCAGTTTATTTTGTTTACTAGAGTCCACATATGAGTGAGATCATGTGATACTTATCTTACTCTGACTACCTTATTTTGTTTAGCATAATACTCTCCAGGTCTCTCCATGCTATCTCAAAGGGTAAAAGATCCTTCTTTTTTATAGCCACATAGTATTCCATGGTATAAATGTACAACAGCTTTTCTTATCCACTCATCTGCTGGTGGGAACTGGCTGTTTCCAGATCTTAACCAGTGTAAATTGTGCTGCTATGAACATAGAGGTGCATATATTCTTTCTGATTGGTGTTTCAGGATTCTTTGGATATATTCATAGAAGTGGGATCACTGGGTCAAATGGCAGTTCCACATTTAATTTTCTGAGGAAACTCCATACTGTTTTCCATTGTGGCTGTACCAGTCTGCAATCCCACCAGCAGTATGCTAGGGTTTCCTCTTCTCCACATTCTCTCCAACACTGTTGATTTGTTGATTTGTTGATGATAGCCTTTCTGACAGCTATTAAGTGATACCTGATTTGAGCAGCAAGTTTTGATTACTTTGTACAATGTTTCCTTCACCCATTCAGAGACCTCACTATTATGAGGTGATTGACTATATAACCTCTGATATAAGAGTACAGATTTATTCCATATACTGAAAAAACTTGACAGAGGATCCAAAAACTGGCACCAAAGTAAATAATGATTTCTTATTTTAGAAAGTAAATAAGGATTTAGGTAAGTGAAAACTTTCAATAGAAACTTTTACATCCCTTTACCACCAAATAGGCATATATCATACCTGGAGGTCTTTTTCTTCTATCTTCTTCTGCAGTACTTCAAGGCACTTGGTGAAGTCAGTATGGTCCTGGTCAGGAGTTGAAATGAGTTCACATCCCTAGGTGTTAACAGAAGACAAAAGGTAAATAAGTAATGAAACCAACCTTATGAACACCATCAAGAGCTATAAAAGTAAAGATAAGGTATCAATAGAGACATTCTATTAAGTCTGTATTACATCCCAATCATTAGAATCATTGCCCTGTTATCTTCTTTATTTCACTTAACAGAACATCTCAGGAATGGTGTCAGAATAGCAAAATAATAGTCTGATTGTGAAAATCATTTTTAACCAAGAAAAGGTACAGACTAGACTACATTAATTGTCTTTAAATTTCATTGCAGCAATGACATTCAAGATTAATATAAGAACTCTAATCAAGGATTATAAAATATATGCATAGGGGAATAACCTTAAGTTAAAACTATTGCTGAAAAACTTTAAATTTCTTTGAGCAAACCTCCTATGTTTACTTACATGAATGGAAAAAGTAATATTAATATTACTAATGATATTACGTTTTAAGTAAAACCAAGTGAGATTACCTATAAACTCCTTTTCAGCACCAATTTTCCTATGTAAAAAGCAGCATGAAGAGCTCTGCCTGTGTGAATATGTCTCTTGGTTTATCTTCTGGACATAATGAAGTAAAGTTATAAGTTCTTCATTTCTTGTCCAACAAATACCTCACCTAGTAAAAGGCACTGAAATATTTTTATAAATTTAAAGCCACAAGAGTGTCAGCTTGTTGACATCAGTAAATCTAGATGACTAAAGGAAAGGTATTTTTGAAATGACACCTTTTCCTCCAACCCCTTATGGGGGAAAGATATGTAAAACCAGAAGGAATGAGACTTCAAATTTCTTGAATCAGGAATAAAACAATTTGAGGCCTCTGAAAAACAGCTGAGTAAGGGAAAGGTAAATATAATCTACTACATAAAGGTACCATTCAAACAGTTTTCAAGGATAGAAAACACCTATCCTATCTCTTAAATTATTCCAAGAGCCATTCTCAGTAGATTTAAAGGTTCTTCAAGGTTTCTTTAAATGTGGCAAACTCAATCTGTCTTTTTCATTTATGACTGCACTACAATGTGGTGACCAATGAAAAAATTAATTTCTCATCATTTAGAAACTTATTATGCTCTAGAAGATATATATGTCATCTTTATAAGATCACTGACATGTACTTCCCTGGCCCTAAAGAACACTGAGCCTGGCCGGTTTGGCTCAGTGGTTGAACATCGACCTATGAACCAGGAAGTCCTGTTTTGATTCTCTGTCAGGGTGCATACCTGGGTTGTGGGCTTGATCCTTAATGTGAGTCGTGCAGGAGGCAGCTGATCAATAATTCTCTCTCATCATTGATGTTTCTATCTCTCTCTCTCCTTTCCTCTTTGGAATGAATAAAAGTATATATATTTTTATAAGAACACTAAGCAAAAGCATAAAGAACTGGACTGGTCTCAGACTAACACTCCTAAAAAGGAAGATATTAGGCTATACCAAAGCATACAGGAATATGATCAGGACTGAGGGCACCAAATTGTCACCAAAGCAAAAACTTTTTCTGCCAAGTTCCCTGAGGACAAGAATTATGTTTCATTCATTACTGTTTCACTGCCTGGCACCAGTCTGCAACATAGTAAATATTCAATAAATGTTTAATTAATATTCTTAAGAAAAAAAAATGTATGCTAGCAAAAGGATAGGAGAGTGTGGCATCTTATTGCTAAATATAGCAGATGCCATAAAGGAAAAGTTTTTTTAAATCCTGACAATAGAAATCATTGCTATAGTAAAAGGAAACAAAATTAAAAAGGCAAGTAGAAATAGCAAAATAAGAGATGATTAATAGATGGTTGTCTACCTTAAACTTATCTTCACAGAATTAACAACATCCACAGGAAAACTTATAGCTAAAGAGAACCCAAGAAATAATCTATCTAGTGCCACTATACCATTATGGAGACAAAGAAAATGAAAACAAGAGATTTAAACTGACTTGCTAACCACTGGACAGCAAGGTAAGCAGCAGCATTAATGTCACATCTATAAATCCTTTTTTTTTAATCCCACGAAATGGGAACAAATTCCTAGAAATCTAATAGAAAAAGTTTATATATATATAACAAATCTGGAGACAGTTCCACAGGAATGTATTACAAATAAAACTGCTTGAAATATATGAGCAAGGCTTCAATAACATCTTATTTTATTTCAACAATTTAAGATGGACACACAGAAAAGCTTAAGTCAGGACAGAGATTACCAGTACTAAACAGTTTTGATTATAAACCAAGAACCTCTAGAACAGTGGGTCTCAACCATTTTTAATGCTGTGACCTTTTAATACAGTTCCTCATGTTGTGGTGACCCCCAATCATAAAATTATTTTCGTTGCTACTTCATAACTGTAATTTTGCTACTGTTATGAATCATAATGTAAATAACTGTGTTTTCTGATGGTCTTAGGCTCTACAGCAGCGGTTCTCAACTTGTGGGTCGCAACCCACAGGTTGAAAACTGCTAGCAAGGTCACCTAAGACCATCAGAAAACAGATATTTAGCCTGGAGGGCAGCTGCTCAATGCAGGAGCTACTCCCATGGTAGTCAGTGTGCTCTCACAAGGGGAGTGCTGCTCAGCAGAAGCCAGGCTCATGGCTGGGAAGTGCATCAGTGGTGGTGGGAGCTTTTCCCACCTCCATTGAAATGCTAATGAGCAGCAAGCTGAGCGGTAAGAAACCAGCAGGCTAGCAGTAAGGAGTCAAGAGGGTGCAAGCTGGGCTGAGAGCCTTCCACATCCTCCCCCCAGTGCACGAATTTCATGCACTGGCCTCTAGCACTATGTAATAAAACCCTAATATGCAAATTGGCCGATCATCTGAATGACTAGTCGCTATAACATGCACTGACCACCAGGGGTCAGACAGTTAATGCAGGAGCTGCCCCCTTGGTGATCAGTGGACTCCGAAGGGGAGCACTGCTCAGCCACAAGCCAGGCTCTTAACTGGCAAGCGCAGCAGCAGTGGCGGGAGCCTCTCTGTTATAGTAATAATAATAATAATAATAATAATAATAATAATAATAATAATAAAATATAAATATAAAATAAGAATTGGATGTAACATATTAGAGAGTGGAATGAAGTGTGAATGCCCTTAAAAGATAATGTGCATGTAAGAGATAAAGAAGTTTGTACCCCATATGTAAGACCAGATAGCAGAACACCTGGGACCTGCTGATAAGACACACTGAAGACATCTGCTTGAGCACATAAAAAGAGAGCAAACTCCGAAGGAGATTAGAGCCGCTTGTCTACCCTACACAGACAGTCATTATCTACTCCCCTTCCTGCATCCTGCCTGAGCTCCATGCTCTGCTGTGGACCCTGGGCCCAAACCATGAGCCACAAGCTGAGGCCTCTACAAAATGCCAAGCTGCAGCTGCAACATCCAATGTCCAGTGTGTGTGTCTGTCAGCACGGATCTCTGGCCTGCCGAGGTCTGGAAACCACCAGGACTCTGGTAAATAAACTGCATGTGATTCGTGCATTGCCTGTCTCCTGTGAAATTTATGCTCGGCCAATATTTAATAAGTGCCTTGAGTCATCCATATAAGTCCATTCTATTGGCAGAGGATACTCTTGGCCACCTGTGCTTGCATCCCTAGAGAAATTCTGAGACACTCTCCCACCTCTGCAGCAGCACTAAGGACCCCTCTGGGGATGTCCACCTGCCAGCTTAGGGAGCAGGCCTAAGCCAGCAGGCAGACATCCCCTGAGAGATCCTGGACTGCAAGAGGGAACAGGCCGGGTTGAGGGGGACCCCCACCAGTGCATGAATGTTGTGCACCAGGACATAGTGAATATCATAATTAGTAAACATATAAATATATACATGTGTTTGAGAAAGATAGACAAGTAAGGGGAAGCTAATTTTTTTTCTTTTTCCCATACTGAGAAATTCTTAGTGCTACTTCACCACTATCCAACAAAAGCTTGAAAGTAAGTCAGACTTCTGTTCCATTGGTAGTGTGGGCATTTGAAATCTCATTGGGACCTTAGGGTTAAGCAACATTCTCTAAAATCTACAATCCACTGCAATGAGAGATACCTATTGATTGATTACATCAGCTTATCCTCAATAAAGTGTAACTAAAGAACAAAAACTTACAGTGCTGATATCATGTGATAAAAAATATGTAATAAAATTGATGTAATTTACAATGATCAAGGAAACATCATGAGTACATATTAAGATGATAGCTGCACTATGGTCCAGGAAAACCAATTTAAAAGCAAATAGTAAAGGTACAGAAAGATGTAGAAAGTTATAAAATTCATCCTATTGTCAACATGACAATTCGTCAAACTTGAGGAGACTAAAAACTAGAAAGAAGTAAACTGGCCACTCTGGGAGCAAATTAACCAAAGAAGTAGAACGAATTATACACACATATCTATGGGCAAAACCTTATGACTGGCAAATCCTTTGCTGCTCCTTTGGAAACACATGATCTTCAGTCAGGACTAGGCTCAATGCCCCTAGCACAGGGAAACTGACTTATAAAAGTTAGTTGTGGGTACATTATCAAGAAGTCAATAGAAGTTTGATGAATAGACAAATTATGGAGGGATTAAAACCACTTCTCTTCTTATGGCACTAATGGTATGTTTCACTAAAATATAAATGCAGATAAACCAGACAGTGAACCTAACAAAGAAAAAGCAATATTGATGTTAGCATTTTTTCAGGTATTATGCTTTCTGTTACCATGAATTAATTATGTTATACATTTGTTTTAGGGCACCACTGATACAGATTCTTAAAATGGTGAACAAATATTAGTTCTTCATATGCAATTTAGTAGTTTAAAACGGAACCATATATTAATGTTAGCGAAGTTACTATCCAGCCAGGCAAAGTGAAACACAAATTCACACATGCAGCAGTATAAAGTGTAACACAAATAATTCAGAACATTCTGAATAAGTTGTAATTTATTTAATAGATAGACAAATGACAAGAAAACAAAATATCAGGAATTTGGTAAAAATTTAGCAATCAACAGTTTTCAGAACATGCCCTAGAAAGATATTAACTCAGTTCAATTTCCAACACTGACGACATCTATAGCTATAGAAAACACAAACATACCTGATCATAATATATGACTCTAATCAAGGTAAGGTCACAAATTAGTTAAAAGAGAAACCAAGATGGTGGAATAGGTAAACACCTAAACTGCTGCCTTGCACAACAATTTCCAAACTACAACTAAAAGACAATACGGACATCATCCAGAACCATAGGAAGGCTAGCAGAGTAGAAATTCTACAACTAGAAGGAAGAGAAAAGCACAATGAGACACAGAGGAGCTGCAGGAGGCAGAGGTACTGAGATGTGCCCATGGAAAGGAATGGCAACTGAGTGCGCAGCTGGCTTTCTCAAGCAGGGAAACAAAAGCTTCCGACTGTGCTCAAACTCCAAATCCGGGCGAGACTTTGGGGACCCAGACTCATACAGGGAGAAATTGGACTGTCAGGAAAGAGAAAGGCACACTAAGATTCAGAGGAGCTGCAGAAGGCAGAGGTACCAAGTCACACGCAGAAAGGATGGGCAACTAAATATGTAGCTGGCTTTCTCAAGCAGGAGGGAGACAAAAGCTTCCAATTGCACATTACTCCAGTTATTGGGCGAGACTCTGGGGACCCAGACTCATTCGGGGAGAAACTGGACTGTGTGGCAGCAGGCAAAACTCAAGGGTGGCTTTCTCTCAGAGGTGCTTGCAATGATAACCACGAGACACTGAGACACAGGGGCCTATTAAGGCAGGACTGAAGGGAAACCAATGCTGTCTGCTATGTCTTGAGACTCCAGCCCCATCCAAGCTGAGTACAGAGGCTTTTAAAGTCTTATCTCATAAGGGTGTCTCCAGCACAGAAGTTCTCCCAGTATAGACACAGCTGATCCTCAAAGCCAATTGGCCTGGAGGTCAATTCCCCCCAGTGACACCAACAATAATCAAGGCTTAACTACAACAAGGCTGTACACACAGTCCATGAAGAGGTGCACCAATAGTGTCCACCTCAGGTAACTGGGGAGACTAAGCCAGTGGGCCCTATAGGACACCTAGCACACAAAGCCATTCTATCAACTTAAGGAAGCAGCCAAAATGCAGAGACAAAGAAACAGATAACAAATTAAAGAAATGGAGGAAAACAAAGGATTGGACATAGAGTTTAAAACTACGGTTATAAGGTTTTTCAAGAATTTCCTAGAAAAGATGGATAAATTTAGTGATACCCTCAAGGGTATGAAAAAGGACCAACTAGAAATTAAGCATACACTGACTGAAATAAAAAATATTATACAGATATCTAACAACACACTAGAGGATGGTAAGAATCACGTCAAAGATTTAAAATACAAAGAAGCAAAAAACATTCAACCAGAAAAGCAAAAAGAAAAAAAAAGAATTAAAAAATACAAAGATAGTGTAAGGAGCCTCTGGGATAACTTCAAGCATAACAATATCAGAATTATAATTATGGGGGTGCCAGAAGAAGTGAGAGAGCAAGATACTGAAAACCTATTTGAGAATAATGACTGAAAACACCACACCCCTCCCCCCCCCACCTCGTAAAAGAAATAGACTTACAAGTCCAGGAAGCACAAAGAACCCCAAACAAAAGGAATCCAAAGAAAAACACACCAAGACACATTATAATTAACATGCCAAGAGCAAAAGACAAAGAGAGAATATTAAAGGCAGCAAGAGAAAAACAGTTTATTATATACAAGGGAGCACCCATACGACTATCAGCTGATTTCTCAACAGAAACCATTCAGGCCAGACAGGAGTGGCAGAAATATTTAAAGTGATGAATAGCAAGAACCTACAACCAAGATTACCCAGTAAAGCTATCATTCAGAATTGAAGGACAAATAAAGAGCTTAACAGACAAGAAAAAGCTAAAGGAGTTCATCAGCATCAAACTGGTATTATATGAAATGCTGAAAGGTATTCTTTAAGAAGAGAAAGAAGAAGAAAAAGGTAAAGATAAAAATTATGAATAACAAAGTGGGAACAAATACATATGAACCTATCAACAAGTGAATCTAAAAATCAAGTGAATAAAAAAATCCGATGAATAGAATAAGTTGGTGAATATTATAGAATTAGGAACATAGAAAGGGAATGGACTAACAATTCTCAGGAGAAAGGAGGAGTGAGGGGTGCAGGAAGAGGTTGGACAAAAATCTTACACCTATGGATGAGGACAGTGGTGGGGGGTAAGGGCATAGGGTGAGGGGGTGGGAATCAGGTGGAGGGGAGCTATGGGGGGAAAAAAGAGGAACATCTGTAATAAACTAAACAATAAAGATTTATTAAAAAATTATGAACAACAAATACATATCAATCAACAAGTGAATCTAAAAATCAAGTGAAGTAGCTGAGACCGGTTTGGCTCAGTGGATAGAGCGTCAGCCTGCAGACTGAAGGGTCCCAGGTTCGATTCTGGTCAGGGGCATGTACCTTGGTTGCGGGCACATTCCCAGTGAGGGGTGTGCAGGAGGCAGCTGATCAATGTCTCTCTCTCATTGATGTTTTTAACTCTCTATCCCTCTCCCTTCCTCTCTGTAAAAAATCAATAAAATATATTTTAAAAATAAAATAAAATAAAAATCCAATGAATTAAAAATCTGATGAACAAAATAAACTGGTGAATATAATAGCATCAGGGTCATAGAGATGAGTGGACTGACAATTCTCGGGGACAAAAAGGTGTGTGGGGTAGGGGAAGAGACTGAATAAAAATCATACACCTATGAATGAGGACTTTGGGGAGGTAAGGGCAGAGGGTGGGCTGGGAATCGGTTGGAGGAGAGCTATGGGAGAAAAAAGAGGAACAATTGTAATAATCTGAACAATAAAGATTTATTAAATTAAAAAAATAAACATTTGAAAAGCCAGTCAAAAAAATAACAAAAACAAAAAACAAATTAGTTAAAAGGGATGGTTTAATTATACACTGGAGGTCCGGTGCATGAAATATGTGCATGGCAGGGGAATAGGGATCCTCTCAGCCTCACCTGCAGCCTCTCACAATCAGGGACATCCCTCTGGCAATCTCTTACCACTGCCTCCTGAACCACTCAACTGCCTGCCTGCACGCCCTAACCATTCGCCTGCCTACCTTATTGCCCCTAATCACTTACCTGTCTGCCTGATTGCCCCTAACCACTATGCCTGCCTGCTTGATTGCCCTTAACTGCTTGCCTACCTGCCTGATCACCCCTAATCGCCTCTGCCTCAGCCCCTGCTGCCACAACTTCATCTGGAAGGACATCTAAAATGACATCAAGGTTGTTCAGCTGTCTTCTCTAACTAGCATATTATACTTTTATTATATATTTTAAAAGAAAACAGTTTCAAGCAATAAGGGTTACAGTAAATGTTTAATCAAATAATTTTACTACTACATGAACCAAGTAATTTAATTATATTAATTATTAATAGTCCATCTTATGAGTAGGAAAATATTTTATTAGACTAACCAAATAACTTTGTTATGGAAATTTATTGAATCAACCTTAATGTTATTAACATATTAGTCAAAGTTTCAGCTTTAAGCAGGTACTAGTATGTCTCTGTTCAGTACTGCGACGCCAGTGGCAAGTAGTAAGCTTTCAGTAATGAACAGAATCACTTACAAAGTACTGATAAACAAAGATTAAGGAACAGGGATGTTTTTCTGTAAAAGGTCAAACAATAATTCTTTTATTTATGTTTTAATATTTTTATTGAGTTCAGAGAGGAAGGAGAGGGAGAGACAGACAGAAACATCAATGATGAGAATCATTGATCGGCTGCATTTTATATGACCTCTACTGGGATCAAGCCCACAACCTGGGCATGTGCCCTTGATTGGAATCAAACCTGGAATCCTTCAGTTGCAGGATGATGCTCTATCCACACTTAAACCAACTAGGGGCAAACAGTAAATCTTTTAGGCTTTGCAGTCAGTCCATAGGGCTTCTTGCCCAACTATTCAACTTGGCCTTCCCAGCATAAAATCATCTTCAGACATTAAATAAATGAAAGGAATGGTTGTATCCCAATAAAACAAATTTGAATTTCACATAATTTTCGTGTATTAGAAAATAACTTATTTTGATATTGTCCTCCAATCATTCAAAAATGTAAAAACCAGTTTTTGCTTTGTCAGCTGTATAAAAACAGACAGCAGCCCCACATGGCCTGGGGGCTGTAGTTTCCCAAGGAATCCCTGTTTCAAGTCCACAATTAGTTTTGTGATTATAACAATTAAACCCTTTTATGTGTGTGAGCAATTAATGTGAGGGAACAGATTCAGACCTTTAAAAAAAATCTCTCCTAACCTAGTTTTCCTCATCTGTAATGCAACTATTATGCAAAATAAAACTGCTGCTGTGTTTCCTCAGGATAATCTACAGAAAGTGCTGGGCTCAGTGATGGAATAAGAGCAAATGCTCACCCCACACTTCAAAGAATCTCTAGAAACATCAGATGTCACAGTCAGATCAAGTCATGGCAAAGCTTACTAGAATCAACATATTGGCAATATTCTCTGAAAACTTTGTGTGGATGCTTACAAAACTATTTTGATATTTACTGACAAAAATATTTGCCAAAACTATTATTAACAACTAAAATAAATTATAAGACAATGAGTGTCCATAATCAATTTATTATTTTTATTTTTAAATTAAATCTTTATTATTCAGATTATTACATTTGTTTCTCTTTTTTCCCCTCCATAGCACTCCTCCACCCAGCTCCCACCCCTCCCTCTGACCTTAGTTCCCTCCCATTGACCTCATCCATAGGTGTATGATTTTTGTCCAGTCTCTCCCTGTACACCCTTCACCCCTTTCCCCCTGAGAATTATCAGTCCACTCCCTTTCTGTGCTCCTGATTCTATTATATTCACCAGTTTATTCGGTTGATCAAATTTTTAATTCACTTAATTTTTAGATTCACTTGTTGATAGATATGTATTTGTTCATAATTTTCTGGCTTTTACCTTTTTCCTTTTCCTCTTCTAAAAGAGTACCCTTCAGCATTTCATATAACACTGGTTTGGAGTTGATGAACTCCTTTAGATTTTTCTTCTCTGTGAAGCTCTTTATCTGCCCTTCAATTCTGAATGTTAGCTTTGCTGGATAGAGTATTCTTGGTTGTAGGTTCTTGCTATTCATCACGTTGAATATTTCTTGCCACTCCCGTCTGGCCTGCATCGTTTCTGTTGAGAAATCAGCTGACAGTCGTATGGGTGCTCCCTTGTAGGTAATAAACTGTTTTT